>CM034539.1:58441340-58521340 GCA_020002185.1 Paraescarpia echinospica | reverse complement strand
GACACCAGAACTTGTTCACCAGTCACAACACAAGAGACTCCAGAACTTGTTCACCAGTCACAACACAAGAGACACCAGAACTTGTTCACCAATCACAACACAAGTGACTCCAGAACTTGTTCACCAGTCACAACACAAGAGACACGAGAACTTGTTCACCAGTCACAACACAAGAGACTCCAGAACTTGTTCACCAGTCACAACACAAGTGACTCCAGAACTTGTTCACCAGTCACAACACAAGAGACACGAGAACTTGTTCACCAGTCACAACACAAGAGACTCCAGAACTTGTTCACCAGTCACAACACAACAGACACGAGAACTTGTTCACCAGTCACAACACAAGAGATTCCAGAACTTGTTCACCAGTCACAACACAAGAGACACCAGAACTTGTTCACCAGTCACAACACAAGAGACACCAGAACTTGTTCACCAGTCACAACACAAGAGACACAAGAACTTGTTCACCAGTCACAACACAAGAGATTCCAGAACTTGTTCACCAGTCACAACACAAGAGACACCAGAACTTGTTCACCAGTCACAACACAAGAGACTCCAGAACTTGTTCACCATTCACAACACAAGAGACACGAGAACTTGTTCACCAATCACAACACAAGAGACACCAGAACTTGTTCACCAATCACAACGCAAGAGATACCAGAACTTGTTCACCAGTCACAACACAAGAGACACCAGAATTTGTTCACCAATCACAACACAAGAGATACCAGAACTTGTTCACCAATCACAACACAAGGGACTCCAGAACTTGTTCACCAGTCACAACACAAGAGACACCAGAACTTGTTCACCAGTCACAACACAAGAGACTCCAGAACTTGTTCACCAGTCACAACACAAGAGACACCAGAACTTGTTCACCAATCACAACACAAGAGACACCAGAACTTGTTCACCAGTCAGAACACAAGAGACACCAGAACTTGTTCACCAATCACAACACAAGATACACCAGAACTTGTTCACCAGTCACAACACAAGAGACACCAGAACTTGTTCACCAGTCACAACACAAGAGACACCAGAACTTGTTCACCAGTCACAACACAAGAGACACCAGAACTTGTTCACCAGTCACAAGACAAGAGACTCCAGAACTTGTTCACCAGTCACAACACAAGAGATACCAGAACTTGTTCACCAGTCACAACACAAGAGACTCCAGAACTTGTTCACCAGTCACAACACAAGAGACAGCAGAACTTGTTCACCAGTCACAACACAAGATATACCAGAACTTGTTCACCAGTCACAACACAAGAGACTCCAGAACTTGTTCACCAGTCACAACACAAGAGACACCAGAACTTGTTCACCAGTCACAACACAAGAGACACCAGAACTTGTTCACCAGTCACAACACAAGAGATACCAGAACTTGTTCACCAGTCACAACAAAAGAGACACAAGAACTTGTTCACCAGTCACAACACAAGAGACACCAGAACTTGTTCACCAGTCACAACCCAAGAGACACCAGAACTTGTTCACCAGTCACAACACAAGAGACTCCAGAACTTGTTCACCAGTCACAACAGAAGAGACTCCAGAACTTGTTCACTAGTCACAACACAAGAGATACCAGAACTTGTTCACCAGTCACAACACAAGAGACACCAGAACTTGTTCACCAGTCACAACACAAGAGATACCAGAACTTGTTCACCAGTCACAACACAAGAGACTCCAGAACTTGTTCACCAGTCACAACAGAAGAGACTCCAGAACTTGTTCACCAGTCACAACACAAGAGAATCCAGAACTTGTTCACCAGTCACAACACAAGAGAAACCAGAACTTGTTCACCAGTCACAACACAAGAGACACCAGAACTTGTTCACCAGTCACAACACAAGAGATATCAGAACTTGTTCACCAGTCACAACACAAAAGACACCAGAACTTGTTCACCAGTCACAACACAAGAGACACCAGAACTTGTTCATCAGTCACAACAGAAGAGACTCCAGAAATTGTTCACCAGTCACAACACAAGAGACTCCAGAACTTGTTCACCAGTCACAACAGAAGAGACTCCAGAACTTGTTCACCAGTCACAACACAAGATACACCAGAACTTGTTCACCAGTCACAACACAAGATACTCCAGAACTTGTTCACCAGTCACAACACAAGAGACACCAGAACTTGTTCACCAGTCACAACACAAGAGACACCAGAACTTGTTCACCAGTCACAACACAATATATACCAGACCTTGTTCACCAGTCACAACACAAGTGAAACCAGAACTTGTTCACCAGTCACAACACAAGAGACACCAGAACTTGTTCACCAGTCACAACACAAGAGACACCAGAACTTGTTCACCAGTCACAACAGAAGAGTCACCAGAACTTGTTCACCAGTCACAACACAAGAGACACCAGAACTTGTTCACCAGTCACAACACAAGAGACACCAGAACTTCTTCACCAGTCACAACACAAGAGACTCCAGAACTTGTTCACCAGTCACAACACAAGAGACACCAGAACTTGTTCACCAGTCACAACACAAGAGATGTCAGAACTTGTTCACCAGTCACAACACAAGAGACACCAGAACTTGTTCACCAGTCACAACACAAGAGACTCCAGAACTTGTTCACCAGTCACAACACAAGAGACACCAGAACTTGTTCACCAGTCACAACACAAGAGACACCAGAACTTGTTCACCAGTCACAACACAAGAGATACCAGAACTTGTTCACCAGTCACAACACAAGATAAACCAGAACTTGTTCACCAGTCACAACACAAGAGACACCAGAACTTGTTCACCAGTCACAACACAAGAGACACCAGAACTTGTTCACCAGTCACAACAGAAGAGTCACCAGAACTTGTTCACCAGTCACAACACAAGAGACACCAGAACTTGTTCACCAGTCACAACACAAGAGACACCAGAACTTCTTCACCAGTCACAACACAAGAGACTCCAGAACTTGTTCACCAGTCACAACACAAGAGATACCAGAACTTGTTCACCAGTCACAACACAAGAGATACCAGAACTTGTTCACCAGTCACAACACAAGAGACACCAGAACTTGTTCACCAGTCACAACAGAAGAGTCACCAGAACTTGTTCACCAGTCACAACACAAGATACACCAGAACTTGTTCACCAGTCACAACACAAGAGACACCAGAACTTGTTCACCAGTCACAACAGAAGATTCACCAGAACGTGTTCACCAGTCACAACACAAGAGACAACAGAACTTGTTCACCAGTCACAACACAAGAGACACCAGAACTTGTTCACCAGTCACAACAGAAGAGACACCAGAACTTGTTCACCAGTCACAACAGAAGAGTCACCAGAACTTGTTCACCAGTCACAACACAAGAGACACCAGAACTTGTTCACCTGTCACAACACAAGAGACACCAGAACTTGTTCACAAGTCACAACACAAGAGACACCAGAACTTGTTCACCAGTCACAACACAAGAGACACCAGAACTTGTTCACCAGTCACAACACAAGAGACTCCAGAACTTGTTCACCAGTCACATACAACACAAGAGACATGAGAGTTTGTTCACCAGTTTTGACTTATATTGTCTACAGACAATTTTAATATGTGGGTTCGTAAATGTACGTATTTTGTTAGTTTTGGCTTAGTTGTTGATGTTGTAATAAACTGGACTTTGTAAGATGAGATTAGAAGTACATGTATTGTTGTAGATATGTCATCATTGAGATGTTGACAGCAAAAAGGAGCCACTGTTCTGGCTGTATCAGGAATGCTGAGTGACTTTGCCAAGTGAATACACACTGAACTTCTTGATATTTTTCACACACTAGCCTAAACGTCAACATATAGGTTGTTCTTGAGAGGTACCCGGGTATACTGCTATACATCCTGTGCAACAGTCAAAATTGCAGTATTTCCATTTATGTAGAAGTCAATGTTATTACTATCGATGTCTAGCATAATACAAAGATGGTATTGACTTCAGCTGTTGATCAGCGTTAGTTAGGCTATTATTTCCTACATTTTGGCAACACGATGGCTATTATGTTTCTAACTGCGCATACACCTAGACAGTTATTCATGTACCTAGATTGTCAACAACATAGCAGTGGAATGCAGTAACATATCCTTACTGATCTAGGTGGTCTTAATTAAGGCAGAAATGTTCCTACAGGTAAGAAATGACATATTTGACATTCTGCCATTTGCCAGGTATGTGTGTCACCTGTTGCCGAGTCTGTGGGCTACCTGCCAAGGATGTTATTACTCCAGGGCATTAGCACATTAAAAGAGGCACTAGTTTGACTATGCACATGTGCCGTACATGCTCATACTCATGATATGTACATGCCCGATATATACACATACACCTGAGTATATGATGTTCCATACTTGCACATACACATGTACATATCCCATACATTCACATGACCATGCATACACATGGTGTGCAATCACAGTCTGGTAGAAAACAATAGCAGACATGTCCTAGCTATAACTACTTAGGTTTATGGTCCACATTAATATTTTATACTATAAAAAGGACTTAATCCATGAGAGATATTTTTAGTATTATCCACCACACACAAGTTATGTAAATAATTAAATTCGCTAAAAAAGAGGGGAGGCCATGACACATGAAAGAGTTGAATATAAACATGACATTACCTTGAAGTCAAACTCTATGTCCATGTACTTCCCAAAGCGGCTGGAGTTGTCATTTCTATTTGTCTTTGCATTGCCAAAAGCCTGCAATGAAACATCGACATGAATAAGAAAGAAACACAGTACAATGGTATCTAAAATTAAGATAATACTTAACAAAACAAATGGTAATAAATTTAAAGACTAAGTGAAATAAAATTTTCAATTTCTCTTAAACTTTGTATATGTAAACTTAATGTTCTTGCAAAATATTGCACCAA
Source organism: Paraescarpia echinospica (assembly GCA_020002185.1). Classification (NCBI taxonomy): domain Eukaryota; kingdom Metazoa; phylum Annelida; class Polychaeta; order Sabellida; family Siboglinidae; genus Paraescarpia; species Paraescarpia echinospica. The sequence continues at coordinate 58,516,390 of CM034539.1, read as the reverse complement.
ATAACAGTCTTTAGAAGTCGCAACAAACTGTGCCACAAAATGTACAGGAAAATGCGACCAAAAGGGCCTTGAACAGGGTGATGGAGAGGTTTAATAATTATTTGAATAGCAGAACACTATTTTTACAATAAATTAAATTCAGATTGATACAAATTTTCAATTCACTTAGTCTTTAAATGATCTTTACACCATAGTTAGAATACATCTACATTGGAGTTATCATTCAGCTCACCTCTAGGATTGGGTTAGACTGCAGGAGTCTATCCTTGACGTGTTCTACATCAGTCAAGTGACTCACACATGTAGAGGCAATGTGCTGTAGGATTTGTTTCGATGCCTCTGTCTTCCCGGCCCCTGACTCCCCCGAGATAAGTATGCACTGGTCCCTCTGTTCTCTCAGCATTGTACGATACGCAGTGTCCGCCACCGCAAAACTAACAACACAAATGTATCCTTTTATATATTTTATTTGCATCAAATCTAAAATTTGTTTACAGTGATTACAATACCTAATTATATGTGGTTCTCGTAATAAGCCCCATGGGGTTTCTACACAATCTCCTGAGTTGCCTGATAAAACTAACATTATGTTCGTACACTTTAACCGTGTAACCAAATCAACTTTCATTCGTTCATTCATTCATTCATTCATTCATTCAGTCAGTCAGTCAGTCAGTCAGTCATTCTTTCATTCGTTCGTTCATCCATCCATCCATCCATCCATCCATCCATCCATCCATCCATCAATTGATTCATTCATCCTTTTAAACATGCTTTTTTACTCTAGATGAAACATGTGTGCAGTCGTAAACATTGAACATTTTTATCGTTATTTTACTTGTATTATTGATATTTATTATTCTTTCTTCATTTTTAGTTTTTTTAACTATTATTTTTTTCATAAATGTTCTTATCTATTTATATATATATATATATATATATATATAATGATTTTAATAATCTTAACTGTTACATTCCATGTTTTTAGTATGGTAAATTGCCACTGAATGGCCATAATGATTTATGGCGCAGACAAATTTTGTCAAATTAGTATTATTATTACAAAATGCTCAATAAATTCTACTAGAAAGCTAAATTAAACTACTCTGAATAGACTACTCTGAGTCAACATGTACATGTTCTGTAGATCAAATATTACATTTAAGGAAAAAACATGAGTAAACACTTTTGATTGACTGATAATTTATTAAGCACTTCTTAACTTGTGGTCTGCCATAATCAGATATCTCTCAATTAATCCATCATGCAAACTGTTATCTCGCAAAGATCCATCAAGCAATCAAAAAAGGACGCCAAACATGTGGAGCATTCAGACATTCCATCGTATATTTAGTTGAAATGCTGACTCCAACTGTTTTTCTTTATGACAAAAGCATAAGGCAAGGTTTTTATAGTGACAGCTGTAGGTGGGAATGTCTGATTTAGCTTCTAGCAGATGTCAAGCTGCCCAAATAATCTCATGCACACATTATTTTTTATCATTTTTGTTGGCAAGGCAAAGCTTGACAGATGTCATGTGCATAATTTTGATTGTATATGATGTCTGCAATCACAATCTACCAGATCCATCAATTCTGTGTTTATGCACGTTGGCAGATTTATTTCTAAAGTAATGTATATTTTAATGTAATTTTTCTGTTTTTGTGTCACAAATCCATCTTTTTGAAATGGTGAAATAATTGCTTAATTCAATTCTAATGATTCTAAGTTACTAGATGAGATATTTTGTGAGTAGTATATTAATTTACTCTACATTTTCCTTTTTTATGCTTAATGCTCAGTTTAGTAACAGTCAGCTCATGGGTGTGATTTAGTTCAAGTCAAAAAATCAATAAATGTGCCATTTTATACATGTAACAGGTTGCTGGGAATGTCACCACGACATGTTATATAGCATGATAACACCTCACTTAATTAGACAGCATACATAAAGATATATCTCCAGCACCCTCTGGTTGGCTGCATCTATCTTCATGTAGACATGCAACCAGTCAAGTGGAAAGGTCAATATAGGTCAGTCATTATGTTTTTTGGTCAAGATGTAAGTCAAGGTTAAAGATATGATGTCTGAACATTTGTAAAAGAGCATTTACAACATGGTCCTGTGCCAGGACCATGTTGCCTTAGTCAATGGTTTTTAAGATTTGGCTGGGACCTAAAAGACTGCACAGAGTGTAGGACAAAACCCCTTGTGGAGAAACCCCCATGGACAAAACCCCTCACAGACAAAACCACTCATGGACATAACTCCTCATAGACAAAACCCCCATGGACAAAACCCCTCAAGGACAAAAAACACTCATGGACAATACCCCTCACAGACAAAACCCTTCATGAAAAAACCCTCAAGTACAAAATGAATGAATCAATAAGATTTGTCCTATTTGATTTTATCAAGAGATTGGAGACTGGATGTATTCTTTTATAATGCTTGTTTTTAAAATAAAACATGAAGAATCAATATCTATGTGAATAGTAGTGTATGTATGAGTGCTTTAAAAAAAAAATTGCAGAGAAAAATGATATTGTTTTACTACTTTTAAGGTAAAAATAATGGTAGACAGAAATATTTTGTGTCCTTGAAGGGTTGGTTTTTCCATGAGGGGTGTCCATAAGGGGTTTGTCTGTGATGGGTTATGTCCATAGGCATAGGGGTAATGTTTTGAGGGGTTTTGTTCATGAGGGGTTATGTATGTACCCAGACTGCACCACTGTAGGTATCCAGAGATCACTTGTCAATCACTTCTCCCTTGTCTATTGCAAGATCAGCAGTTAAACAGCAAAGTCACAGCAGGCGTCTAGAGGTGGTGACTGCATGTGTCTACCCAGACACTACCCACCATTAACTTGTTTTGAGCTCAGATCATTTCACTTCTACACAAAGTATCCTGGGTAACATTGCATTCATAACCACAGTGCAAAATTCAATTTAAGGGAATAGTGACAAGACAACTGAGATGACAGCTGTCAAAGTGAGTTTTTATATAGCACAAGCAACACACAAATAATTTAAATAAATCGGCTGTCCAATCATGGTGCAAAGAATTTTTTTTTGCTATGTTCGTCTGTTTACATTGCCATATGGAATGCAAGCTTCCCCACAATTCCACGTTCACACATGCATAGTCACAAAAATTGGCAATCTCCGAACAAGTCTAGGTTCTCCTCTACCAAGACACTACCCACCAGGCTGCCCTCTTCTCATATCTACAGCTACACTACCATCAACGTGTATTAATACCAATGTCCAGCAATCACTTCTATGGTTGTTTGACATGTGCACTGCCCGGTGCAGATACTCACATGTGAGGTGGTTCCTCATAGAAGTTGATGTTTGACATGTGCACTGCCCGGTGCAGATACTCACATGTGAGGTGGTTCCTCATAGAAGTTGATGTTTGACATGTGCACTGCCCGGTGTAGATACTCACATGTGAGGTGGTTCCTCATAGAAGTTGATGTTTGACATGTGCAGTGCCCGGTGTAGATACTCACATGTGAGGTGGTTCCTCATAGAAGTTGATGTTTGACATGTGCAGTGCCCGGTGTAGATACTCACATGTGAGGTGGTTCCTCATAGAAGTTGATGTTTGACATGTGCAGTGCCCGGTGTAGATACTCACATGTGAGGTGATTCCTCATACAAGTTGATGTTTGACATGTGCAGTGCCCGGTGTAGATACTCACATGTGAGGTGGTTCCTCATAGAAGTTGATGTTTGACATGTGCACTGCCCGGTGTAGATACTCACATGTGAGGTGGTTCCTCATAGAAGTTGATGTTTGACATGTGCAGTGCCCGGTGTAGATACTCACATGTGAGGTGGTTCCTCATAGAAGTTGATGTTTGACATGTGCAGTGCCCGGTGTAGATACTCACATGTGAGGTGGTTCCTCATAGAAGTTGATGTTTCTGTAGACTTGTGCGACCTGTTCGCTATACAGACCGGTTGCCTTGTAGGGGTTCACAGTCACCAACACAGGGCCAATGTACGTCTGCAAGACAATTAACACTCACATTAGAACAATTGAGAGAGAGAAAGAGGGAGGGGGAGGGGTAAAGGAGGGGGAGGGGAAGGGTTAGAGGAGGGGGAGGGGTAGGAGGAGGGGGAGGGGTAGGAGGAAGGGGGAGGGGGAGGGAAGGGGGATGGGGAGGGGTAGAGGAGGGGGAGAGGGAGGGGGAGGGAGGGATGGAGAGAGGGATATAGGGAACGAGGGAGTGATGGAAGGAGGGAGGGAGAGAGGGAGGGGAGGGAGAGAGTGGACAAAGGATATATATATATATATATATATATGGGGAAGGGCAGGAGGGAAAGAAGGGACAGAGGTAGAGCTGGAGGGAGGGAGAGAGAGCGGGAGGGAGGAAGGGAGAGAGTGAACTAAGGAGATATTTAAATGTTCCAACACTGTAGATTTCCTAATTTCTGCCGCAACATTGTAGAGTGTTAACTGAGTGAAGACCGCATGTTGAGTGAAGTGCAGCCAACCAAGGACAAGAGATGGCCAGATATCATATATACAGAATGAATGAGGCACTTGATTTACTGACCTTGACACACCTAGAACACTGCTTTCAACAGTCAGCTAACACATAGCTAATTGGGAGCTGTGAGCTAAAAGTTAACTAATCATTGGAGCTTTGAAACAGTTAAGTAATTAGGTGAAGTAATTAGTTGGTGGTGTAAACCACCAATTAAGTAATTAGTTGGAAGTGTCAGCTACCAATTAATTAATTAGTTGAAAGTGTCAGCTACCAATTAAGTAATTAGTTGGAAGTGTCAGCTAACAGTTAAGTAATTAGTTGGAAGTGTCAGCTAACCTTTAGCAAATTTCCTGGATGGAGCTATAAAGTAACAGTTAAGCTAATTGGTTTGCTCAGAGGTAATAGTTAACTAACTCGTTGGTGTTATGAGTTCTAACTATTAGCAAGTGTTCAACTAATTATTGGTGATATGATCAATTCATGTGTATCGAATGCAACTTTAGTTTTCTATAGTTGTGTTTTTAAACGGATGTAGGTGACAGTTTTTGTACTATGCATGACAGAGTAGTGCCACCGATTCAACCTTTGTGCTGAATGCTTCGTCAATGCAGCCTTGTATGCCACAATGAAATGACTGACACACCTTAATATTCCAGAAAATCAGACTGGTACCTTCAACTGTGAATGCCTTCAAAGTCTAGGCATATCATTGATATCAATGGCTAACTTTGGCACCTTGCCATTGAATTGAAAAAGTAAATCGACAACATGCCAAATTAGGCCAACATGTTATTTATGGTTTCAACAAAATGGTTGTACATGACTTCCCAAGCAGCAGTTTTTTGTGCCAGTCAGTTTATGTTATTACAAGACAATTTGTGTGTTGCTCTTAAGTACGTTAGTCAGAGAGACTGACACCTATGGAATACCCAGCTATTAATGACTGCCATTAAACAAATCATGTACTGGTAACTGCGTCTTGCCTGAAATCATTAAGCCATATTAAATCTATTGGTGTGTATAAAATATATTTGTGTGTTTACCTTTCCATCAATGCTTATTGTTTGTTTAATTTTGCATGGATGGTGTATTATGTAATGATAGAGTTGTGCTGTTGGTTATTGGACATGAAACTGATTGCAGTGTGTGTGTGTGTGTGTGAGTGTGAGTGTGTGTGTGGGGTAATGTGTATGTGTATGTGTGTATGTGTGTATATGAGTGTGTGTGTGAGAGTGTGTGTGGTAGTAATGTAGTGTGTATTTGGGGAGTGTGTGTGAGTGTGTGTGTGTGTGTATGAGAGTGTGTGTGTATGTGCCTGTGTGGCAATGTGTATGTGTGCCAGAGTGTGTGTGGAGTGTGTATGTGTGTATATGTGTGTGTAATGCTTATAGGGAGTGTGTATGTGTCTTGCCTGAGGTATTGTGGCAACTGGCTTTACATTAAATTGTGATTGGTGTGTATTGAGGTATGGTCGACGTGATGTAAGGATTGATCAGGTTTAGTGTGTTGAGTGACACCTGACTGAATGGATGGAATGGAAGGAAGGAATGGATCTGACTGACCGGAAGGAGGGTATACCAGCAGTGTGAAGTGATGGCATGCGGATTGTGAAAATTACGCCATGATTTCGCTACGCTGGTGACCATGACCTGACCACAAGCAAGAGTGTGTGACCCATACACCGCTGACCTGATCGATCATGATTTCTGTGTGTGCGATCGTATTGATCGGAGGCTGATGTGACAGTGTGGTTGTTGCCATCATGATCGCTGTATGGCTGCCATACACCGATCGTGATCAGCGATTTGCCATGATGCCATTTTTGCCGCTGATCGGCGGTGTGATTTGCTCAACGTGTGCGCATTATGGCGATGTGCCATGATTGGCGGCACATCAGCCAGCCATGATTGGCGGTTGCTGGTTATTGATCGGCGAGCCGGATCGCTGGTTGCCATGGCTGGCACGGATTTGCTGTATGATCGCTGGCTGTTGATCGCTGCGTTGCCGCTGGCTGATCTGACCCGCTGCCGATTTCGCTGAATCCGACGCTGAAGATCGGCTGCAGCTTTATCGCAATACATGCATAATGAGAACCACACTATAAAAGATTGCAACCCTATGTTATATTAGAAACTTTTAATATTATGATTCCATTATTGTGACTTACGTGGTGCGGTGTTTGTCAGCAATGTGGGTGGTCATTGCTTTTGTGACTTCTCTCACTTACTGATTCTTTTACAACCTAATCCCAGTAGGTGGACAGGTTGCTGTGGTTTCACATTTAGATTAAAAATTATGTAATTATGAACTATACAAATCACATTGCATTATCCATAATTAATTGTTACATATGCAATATATAATAGTATAAAATATATTATGTAATTATGAATTATGTGTCATAAAACATAATTAATTAATGCTAAATTTGGCAAAGTACATTGATTATTCATCTCGCATTCATCTGGTATGGGCAAGCAGAACAAAAAGGACAATTCAGAGTGTCATTGGAGACTCTTAACGACTCACTCAAAATGGCTTGATGACCCAGTTTGGGGTCACAACCCAAACCCAGAGGTTATGAAACACTATAACAGAGGCTCCGGTACAGTCTAAATAGCAGTAATCAGAGTTTATGTTGGATCTTAATTATTGCAATAACTTTCAATGCCTAAACAAGTATGTCTTGTCCAGTAAGTAAACTGCATCATGGAATACCTGCCCTGTCATGTCAGAGTGCCAAGTTATGCAGGTTTAATTTGGGATCAGAAATGACTGTTGAGTGTGGTGTGGTGTCACACCATCATATAATATGGCCTGGTCTATACTTGGCTTGTAATCAGTGTTGCAATGTACATTGGTCTAGCCTTTATCTTACCACAAATGTTCCTATTAAATCAGCTGGGTAGGGCTGTGATGTCAGTGTCTCAGTTCACTGATCACTGCAGCCTGCCTGGCTTGTAGGATGGGTCAGTGGTAAGTAAGGGCAATCCTTGAATAGACCTCCTTGGTTTTCACAATGGTTTTACATTTTGCCTTTAAGGAAACGTCGGCAATCACTGCAAATGACCTTGGCAATCTACAGTGACATTCTCAGTTTAGCTAAATTTAAACGAGACATATTGTAGGCAGCAAGAGAACAAAATCATTGTATCCATCACTACCCCCTCACTACCTCTGTCACTACCTCTCTCACTACCTCCCTCACTACTTACCTCACTACCTACCTCACTACCTACCTCACTACTTCCCCCATTACCTCCCTCACTACACCCTCACCACCTCTGTCACTACCTCTCTCACTACCTCCCTCACTACCTACCTCACTACTCCCCCATTACCTCACCCATTACCTCACTCATTACCTCACTCACTACCCCCCCTCACCACCTGTCACTACCTACCTCACTACTTCCCCATTACCTCCCTCACTACCTCCCTCAGTACCTCCCTTACCACCTCTCTCACAACCTCCCTCACTATCTCTCTACCTGCCTCACTATCTCTCTACCTCCCTCACTACCTCTATCACTACCTTTCTCACTATCTCCCTCACTATCTCTCTCACTATCTCCATCAATACCTCCCTCATTATCTCCCTCACTACCACCCTCACTACCTCCCTTACTACCTCCCTGACACACACTCACTATCTCCCTCATTACCTCCCTCACTACCTCCCTCACTACCTCTCTCACTACCTCTCTCACTACCTCCCTCACTACCTCTCTCACTACCTCTCTCACTACCTCTCTCACTACCTCCCTCACTACCTCTCTCACTACCTCCCTCACTACCTCTATCAATACCTCCCTCACTACCTCTCTCACTACCTCTCTCACTACCTCCCTCACTACCTCTCTCACTACCTCCCTCACTACCTCTCTCACTACGTCCCTCACTACCTCTCTCACTACCTCTCACTACCTCCCTCACTACCTCTCTCACTACCTCTCCACCACCTCCCCACACCTCCCCTCACTCACCTCTCTCTCTGACTACTCCTCCCCTCACTCACATTCCCCTCCCTCACTACCTCTCTCACTACCTCTCTCACTATCTTCCTCACTATCTTCCTCACTATCTCCCTCACTATCTCTCTCACTACCTCTCTCACTATCTCTCTCACTACCTCCCTCATTATCTCCCTCATTACCTCCCTCACTATCTCCCTCATTACCTCCCTCACTATCTCCCTCACTATCTCTCTCACTACCTCCCTCATTACCTCCCTCACTACCTCTCTCACTATATCCCTCACTACCTCTCTCACTACCTCTCACTACCTCCCTCACTACCTTTCTCACTACCACTCTCACTATCTCCCTCCAACCTCCCCCACTACCTCCCTTACTACCTCCCTCACACACTCACTATCTCCCTAACTATCTCCCTCACTACCTCCCTCATTACCTCCCTCACTACCTCTCTCACCACCTCTCTCACTATCTCCCTCACTATCTCCCTCACTATCTCTCTCACTACCTCCCTCATTACCTCCCTCACTACCTCTCTGACTACCTCCCTCACTATCTCCCTCACTACCTCTCTCACTACCTCTCTCACTATCTTCCTCACTATCTTCCTCACTATCTTCCTCACTATCTCCCTCACTATCTCTCTCACTACCTCTCTCACTATCTCTCTCACTACCTCCCTCATTATCTCCCTCATTACCTCCCTCACTATCTCCCTCATTACCTCCCTCACTATCTCCCTCACTATCTCTCTCACTACCTCCCTCATTACCTCCCTCACTACCTCTCTCACTATCTCTCACTACCTCCCTCATTACCTCCCTCATTACCTCCCTCACTACCTCTCTCACTATATCCCTCACTACCTCTCTCACTACCTCTCTCACTATCTCCCTCACTATCTCTCTCACTACCTCCCTCATTACCTCCCTCATTACCTCCCTCACTATCTCCCTCACTACCTCTCTCACTACCTCTCTCACTACCTCCCTCATTACCTCCCTCACTACCTCCCTCACTATCTCCCTCACTACCTCACTCACACTCTCCATCACTACCTCCCTCACTATCTCCCTCACTACCTCTCTCACTACCTCCCCCACTCACACACACTCATTCACCCACTCACTCTCCGACAGTCTCCTCCTCCTGAGGTCCTAGCATGACCAAGCTTGAGAAGTCCCCCACTGGCCCTAGTTGTGCATATACTCACATAGATGAGGTCTTCTTTGAAACGTCTGTCAAGGTTGTCGATGAAGGCATCTATGTTGGTGTAGTCCTCCAGCAGGACAAAGTCCTGCACCCCGACCCTGTCCCGGGCGTGTAGTTCCCTCTCCATCGTCCTTCTCTGCTTCCTGCCTCCTTCCCTGCCTCCCACGCAGCTCCTTCCTCCCTCCCTGTTCCCTGCCTCCTGCAAGGCTCCTGCCAGCACAAAACAAACAAGTTCACTTAAATCCTCCCTAGGCTGTTTAATTCTTAATCGTAGGTTCTGAGGCTGTAGTAGAATACAAGCCTTTCTAACAGCTCATCTTGTAACGCGCGTGTACAAGTAGAATACAAGCCTTTCTAACAGCTCATCTTGTAACGCGCGTGTACAAGTAGAATACAAGCCTTTCTAACAGCTCATCTTGTAACGCGCATGTACAAGTAGAATACAAGCCTTTCTAACAGCTCATCTTGTAACGCGCGTGTACAAGTAGAATACAAGCCTTTCTAACAGCTCACCTTGTAACGCGCGTGTACAAGTAGAATACAAGCCTTTCTAACAGCTCATCTTGTAACGCGAGTGTACAAGTAGAATACAAGCCTTTCTAACAGCTCATCTTGTAACACGCGTGTACAAGTAGAATACAAGCTTTTCTAACAGCTCATCTTGTAACGCGCATGTACAAGTAGAATACAAGCCTTTCTAACAGCTCATCTTGTAACGCGCGTGTACAAGTAGAATACAAGCCTTTCTAACAGCTCACCTTGTAATGCGTGTGTACAAGTAGAATACAAGCCTTTCTAACAGCTCATCTTGTAACGCGCGTGTACAAGTAGAATACAAGCCTTTCTAACAGCTCATCTTGTAACGCGCGTGTACAAGTAGAATACAAGCCTTTCTAACAGCTCATCTTGTAACGCGCGTGTACAAGTAGAATACAAGCCTTTCTAACAGCTCACCTTGTAACGCGCGTGTACAAGTAGATTACAAGCCTTTCTAACAGCTCATCTTGTAACGCGCATGTACAAGTAGAATACAAGCCTTTCTAACAGCTCATCTTGTAACGCGCGTGTACAAGTAGATTACAAGCCTTTCTAACAGCTCACCTTGTAACGCGCGTGTACAAGTAGAATACAAGCCTTTCTAACAGCTCATCTTGTAACGCACGTGTACAAGTAGAATACAAGCCTTTCTAACAGCTCATCTTGTAACGCGCGTGTACAAGTAGAATACACGCCTTTCTAACAGCTCACCTTGTAACGCGCGTGTACAAGTAGAATACAAGCCTTTCTAACAGCTCATCTTGTAACACGCGTGTACAAGTAGAATACAAGCCTTTCTAACAGCTCATCTTGTAACGCGCGTGTACAAGTAGAATACAAGCCTTTCTAACAGCTCATCTTGTAACGCGCGTGTACAAGTAGAATACAAGCCTTTCTAACAGCTCATCTTGTAACGCGCGTGTACAAGTAGAATACAAGCCTTTCTAACAGCTCATCTTGTAACGCGCGTACAAGTAGAATACAAGCCTTTCTAACAGCTCATCTTGTAACGCGCGTGTACAAGTAGAATACAAGCCTTTCTAACAGCTCATCTTGTAACGCGCGTGTACAAGTAGAATACAAGCCTTTCTAACAGCTCATCTTGTAACGCGCGTGTACAAGTAGAATACAAGCCTTTCTAACAGCTCATCTTGTAACGCGCGTGTACAAGTAGAATACAAGCCTTTCTAACAGCTCATCTTGTAACGCGCGTGTACAAGTAGAATACAAGCCTTTCTAACAGCTCATCTTGTAACGCGCGTGTACAAGTAGAATAGGTAAAAGTTCTTACATAACACAGTATCCAATCTTTAGCACTGCTCAAAGCACGTTACATTTTACCCTCTGACAGACCTGTCCTCTTAGAAGCAATTATACATGCTGCAATTTATGCACACAAATATTCACCGCTGTCTATAGCCAGGTACTCATTCATACAAATGGAGCAATGTGGAGTGAATGAACTGGCCCAAGGTTCGACACGACAACACAGAATTTGAACTCGGGTTCTCTGGATTGAGTCTGATGCTCTACCCACTGTGCCACTGTGCTTCAACGCTGCATAACTAAAACAGTTATCAGTTATGGCATTAACACTGTATCGTACTTACACAGTACACGTTTCCTGGCTAGTCACAGCACACCAATGCAACCTGGAGCTTCTACCCGTCTCTGATGTAACGATCCAACACAGGTGACCCAACACACGCAAGAACAACAGTCGCGTCTGTGTGACATTAAAGAGCAACTAAGCCCCAACCAGGACACAAGGCAGTGTCTTCCTACCTGTACTTCCTGGTTAAATGAGAGCCCGTTCAACACGTAACTCCATCTAGTCAGCCAGGGTCAGTGGAGCGTGTCCGTACATGCACTCACACAGATTGATATCTCTTCTTTCACAACTGTTCTTTACAGTCAGATCCTGTGCTCAGCTAGATCTGGCTGGTGATCAGTCGTGCTTGTACAATCACTGTATCATGCTGTGTTACTGGTGTATGGAGTGTGTACACCTATGTATCCAGCCTGGTTGTACACTCACTGGTTCGTGTATGTCTGTCACGAGCTTGGTTGTATACTCACTGGTTTGTGTACATTTAAGTGACAAGCCTGGGTGTACATGAATTAGCTGGTGTCCAAAGCTACTATACATTATGATATTTATATATAAAATATAATGGACTGTAAAATCAATGGTATTCTTAATTACACAAAGTCAGGTGCCGTTTGTTATATATGTTCATACCATTGTATATATAATATACTCATTATTCAGCTACGCATTAACCATGGAATTGTGTGTACATTAATTATAGTTATTTATAAATTTATTAGTTATTTATGAACAGCAAACACACTCACACACACACTCTCTTTCACAAACACACACACACACACACTCTCCCTCCCTCCCTCCCTCCCTCCTTCCCTCACACACACACACAAGCATGCACGCACGTACGCATGCACACACGCACGCACGCACACACACACACACACACACACTCACGTCTGTAATATAACTATTTTGCATTTGTAGCTATTAGCTGTGCAGGGGAAGGTGAAGCAATGAAAGGAGGACATACTAAACAACTAGGCCACTGGGGGCATTTGGGCAGCCAATGTAGGAAAGGACATATAAATTCCTTGAAGACCATCACTACATCAGCTGTGTGTCAGAGTGTGAATACATGAATCATCTCCTTCACGGAGCAATGTCTGTTTTATTCTTCTTTTATGTTAGTTTCAGCTTAGTCTTGCAATTTTATTGGATAATTTTTACACAATGCTGTTATTATTAGACAATGCTAGCAATAGTTTGATAAAAATGTTTTGCATGCAGTATATATGGTAATATTATTTTGTTGTATGTATGTAGTATGATTGATGCAGCTGATTGTACAATATTAAAACATATTCTTAATCGACATATATTTTATACACGTTGATCATGGCAATAAATTATGTGTATCTGTGTGTCATTACATCAGGGGCCGGTTTCATTAAAGTTACGCAACTACTTAGCGTCATGTGTTTGCGTAAACTGCTATGTTCACTCATATTTTTTAAATCATGCAATTTACTAAGGCAATCATATTAGCGTTAAGAACGTTCTTAGCCGCTTCATGAAACCGGCCCCTGGTGTGTAAGCAAATGAGTCATCTCCTTCCTCTTACATAAACTGAATGATGAACTCACGTGACAGGGAACAACAAATTAGCTGTCACTCTACCATTGTCAGATGCATGGCCCATGACTCAACATGTCTTTTAAATACTTTTCCAAACAGGTGCACCTGGATACTCAAACAAAGTTTGGTTCAGGATGTCTTATTGTGTCTCCAGTAAAAGTCTATTCCTGTTTGTTTAGTTTCTTTCAATGTAAACCCTTTCAGAGTGTTTTACTACTTAAAAAGCTCTTCTAATATGCATTTCTTTCCTATGTGATTACCAGTTCAGATCTGTGTCTACTGCCAAACCTCACTTTATGGTCACCTCAGTAATACAGCCACCTCGCAATTAAGGACAGTCCAAAACTATTTCCATTACAGCAAAGTACAGACCGTATGTTTTCGGACACTAAAAATATACAAAAATAATTATTTTCTATACTGTAGGATTTTGGTCACCCTAAAAATCTAAGAACATAACAATTTTTTATACTGTATGATTTTGGACACCCTAAAAAAATTTTAATTTTCTATATTGTATGTATCCAGACACCTATTATGTATATACAGCCCATAATGACTGGATGTTTCCGGACATCTATTATGTATATACATACAGCCCATAATGACAGGATGTTTTTGGACACCTATTATGTATATACATATAGCCCATGACAGGATTTTTTCGGACACCTATTATGTATATACTTACAGCCTGTAATGACTGGATGTTTTTGGACACCTATTAATCTATATACATACAGCCCATAATGACTGGATGTTTTCAGACACCTATTATGTATATACATACAGCTCATAATGACAGGATGTTTTCGGACATCTATTATGTACATACATACAGCACATAATAACTGGATGTTTCTGGACACCTATTATGTATATACATACAGCCCATAATTACTATTTTTTTGACACCTATTATGTATATACATATAGCCCATAATGACTGCATTTCTTCAGACACCTATTATGTTTAATACATACAGCCCATAATGACTGGATGTTTTTGGACACCTATTATGTATATACATACAGCCCATAATTACTATTTTTGGACACCCATTATGTATATACATACAGCCCATAATGACTAGATGTTTTTTGGACACCTATTATGTATATACATACAGCCCATAATTACTATTTTTGGACACCTATTATGTATATACATATAGCCCATAATAACTATTATGTATAATACATACAGTCCATAATGACTATGTTTTCGGAGACCTATTATGTATATACATACAACACATAATGAGAGGATTTTTAGTTTTGTTGCACAGACTTGCAAGGACACCCTCTTTGAAGCAACGTGAAACCTGTCCAGTTCAGACAGTTGGTACATCGAGACAGACATCTCTGTAAGGTGATACGCAAGAAACAGTAATTTTGAGTAATTCTTTGACACCTGTTAGGTTACTCATGAGACAAGTGGGTTCTGACGTTACCACGCGACATTGATACTATGTCATCAACTGGTGTAGCGTTGTAAAGTGTAGTGGCAAACATACACACAAGATGTAACAGCTGATGGCTTGATGCATCCACAAGACTCATAATTAAATATCAGCAAACCTGACAAATGTGACATGAATGTTGTGATGGTTCATGTGAAACAACCTCATCCATGGCGTTATCTCCAGAGAAGTGCACCTAACCATGGTAACTTTGTTTGTCTAACATTGTTGGACTTGTCTCTCTATCTAACGAATACATGAAGAAACACACATCATTATAAAAGGAAGTCTGTACCAAGTTTTTCATTTATTAATTAACATTATGTTCTGAATACTTTGATAACGATGTTTAAGATACACTAATGACCAACTTGTGTTTAGTGAGCCTGTAACAATGTTTGCAATTTGGAAGATACACCCCCGAAGCATATTCAAATGGTAAACAAAATGTCCAGTTTCAAAACCAGTTTTATTGGCAATAATGCTGTGGTGGATTAACTGCAATGTCCTTCAATGTTCAACAATTCACCATTTTCCCATGTTCAACACAGCAGACGTCCTGTTATAAATTCCTATCCTGGCTAATTCCAGGTTGAAGAACAGACTGCTTCCCTTCTTGGCTTGTCCAAGAATATATCCACTTAGAAACCAATATGCCACATGAACCAAGATTTCTCATAGTAACCATACCTAGAAACACACATGGTGAGATATGTTAACATATTTTGTTTGAGTACATCAAACTGCAGTACTGATTATAATAGTTTATTATATCAAGAATAAGTTACATATAATGAACCTTCGCATGATATGAATTATTACCAGAAAAACATACTCTGTCAAACTCAACAGATGACATGTGTAATATTACTCTGATGTATTGTTCAAAACACAAGTAGCTACTAGAGACGTCTGAAGAATATTTCACATCTCATCAAAAGGAACAATGAACAAAGTCCTACAGTTGTTTGCATTATGTAACAAGTCTAGTTTGTTTTCCTTCTTTTAAAGTTCATCATAACCAGGCAATAAGTATAAACATGAATAAAGTAATATGTATTGATAGTTGGTGAGATCACACACCCTTGTCATTATGACAAGCACCCAATCATCAGTCCAGCAGTGCTTCATGTTATATCTTAATACATTCACAGGTGTTTCATCTACAGTGTGTAATATATGCATTACGTATTTTCCTGAATAAGCACCATGGATGTCACAAGCCAACATCTATACAACATTGGAAAAGTAACAGCATTCGAGAACATTTCTGACCTTTTTCAAGGTCAAACAAATCTTTAATGCAACCATGACATCAAATGAACACCTGTCTTTTTGAAAACATGACCAAAAGAAGAACAAAGTGGTATATGACAACAATACAGTAATGGCAAATTTATATGTACAATTGTATCTGCTTCATTTGATCAACTTAAAACCTTTAGAACACTACAGTAACATTAACAGACAAGTACTAGGTGAAAATGTAGCAAAGAATTACTCGTTACAGACACACTAATCACAAATTGTGTCTTTGTTACAGACACACTAATCACAAATTGTGTCTTTGCACAAACTGGTATCACAACTTCTGAATGAGAAAAATAACTTCAAACTGTACAAAAAGCTTCATTACTTGTACACACTTCTGAACAAACAAGTCAATGTTCCAACTGGACATAAAACAACTTCAAGATCTGTGGAACATAATAAAGAGTGTCAGTATCTTGCCATTAGTGAACTTATTTCCAGCTGCATTTACCTCAACATTTATAGTAGAAGACTGTTGGAGACTCTGAGGAGAAGTATAAATGTTATACACCATGGGGTATGTGAGGAGAAAGTATAAATATTGTACATCATGGGGTATGTGAGAAGAAAGTATAAATGTTGTACATCATGGGGTATGTGAGGTGAAAGTATAAATGTTGTACATCATGGGGTATGTGAGAAGAAAGTATAAATGTTGTACATCATGGGGTATGTGAGGTGAAAGTATAAATGTTGTACATCATGGGGTATGTGAGGAGAAAGTATAAATGTTGTACATCATTGGGTATGTGAGGAGAAAGTATAAATGTTGTACATCATGGGGTATGTGAGGTGAAAGTATAAATGTTGTACATCATTGGGTATGTGAGGAGAAAGTATAAATGTTGTACATCATGGGGTATGTGAGGTGAAAGTATAAATGTTGTACACCATGGGGTATGTGAGGTGAAAGTATAAATGTTGTACATCATGGGGTATGTGAGAAGAAAGTATAACTGTTGTACATCATGGGGTATGTGAGGAGAAGTATAAATGTTGTACATCATGGGGTATGTGAGGAGAAAGTATAAATGTTGTACATCATGGGGTATGCAAGAAGTATAAATGTTGTACATCATGGGGTATGTGAGGTGAACGTATAAATGTTGTACATCATGGGGTATATGAGGAGAAAGTATAAATGTTGTACATCATGGGGTATGTGAGGAGAAAGTATAAATGTTGTACACCATGGGGTATGTTAGGAGAAAGAATAAATGTTGTACATCATGGGGTATGTGAGAAGAAAGTATAACTGTTGTACATCATGGGGTATGCAAGAAGTATAAATGTTGTACATCATGGGGTATGTGAGGTGAACGTATAAATGTTGTACATCATGGGGTATATGAGGAGAAAGTATAAATGTTGTACATTATGGGGTATGTGAGGAGAAAGTATAAATGTTGTACACCATGGGGTATGTTAGGAGAAAGTATAAATGTTGTACATCATGGGGTATGTGAGGAGAAAGTATAAATGTTGTACATCATGGGGTATGTGAGGAGAAAGTATAACTGTTGTACATCATGAGGTATGCAAGGAGAAAGTATAAATGTTGTACATCATGGGGTATGTGAGGAGAAAGTATAAATGATGTACATCATGGGGTATGCAAGGAGAAAGTATAAATGTTGTACATCATGTGGTATGTGAGGAGAAAATATAAATGTTGTACATCATGGGATATATGAGGAGAAAATATAAATGTTGTACATCATGGGGTGTGAGGAGAAAGTATAAATGTTGTACATCATGGGGTATGTGAGGAGAAAGTATAAATGTTGTACATCATGGGATATGTGAGGAGAAACTATAAATGTTGTACATCATGGGGTATGTGAGGAGAAAGTATAAATGTTGTACATCATGGGGTATGTGAGGAGAAAGTATAAATGTTGTACATCATGGGGTATATGAGGAGAAAGTATAAATGTTGTACATCATGGGATATGTGAGGAGAAACTATAAATGTAGTAATCGTTGCAGTATCTGAGGAGATTTTGGCACATGCATTTCACTGACACAGAAGTATCTTGTGTCATTAATGTAATGACACACACACACACATTATGTTCACTGCCGGATGTCACTTATTTGGTTATATCAGTATTGTCAATGTAATTATTTGTGACACTCAATATCAGCACTGTCACTAATACATTAGTGACATAACCAACAGTAATGTCAGTGTCAATAAGTGTCAATGTTGGCATCACTGTCAGTATTACTGTCACAGACACCATTAAGCTACTGTCAATAATGACATGTCATTATGTCACTACCAGTACTGATGCGTCACTGCCAGCGTCAGATCAATGTAACTGATGTAACACTGCCACCATTGTCCGTGTCGACATTAGTGTCATTGATGTGTCACTGTGTCATCAATTGAATCAGCGGGAACTTCTGTGACACTGTCATCATTGACTGTGTCGATGTTAGTGTCACTGTGTGTCAATGACATGTCACTGTGTGTCAGTGACGTGTCACTAAGTGAGTCAACTGGAGTCGTTGCCTGTCGGGAAGACAAGGACATGTTCAATGCTGCGGGGAGGGGAGGGGTGGGCGTTGAACGAGTGGCTCCGACTTGCGCTGCTCCCTGAGCCACAACTGCTGCTCAGATTATCGCTGCTCCCTTGCTCCATATCTGTGTCAACAAAGTTAGAACGTGCATTGAATACTTGGAAGTGACAGCAGCGTTCCATGATATTTCATGTGACCCGCCACAGCGTCTCAAGTTGCATGTGGATATTCTGCACATGGGCCAAAATGGCTGTCCAGATCATGTCCCTTTCATCTTTTGATTTTACCTCAAATGCACTCCTTATAATCCCATCTCTCAATATCCAGTTAATTTTTCTCAAACATTATCCCAAACTAATAAAATGCATGCATTTATTAATGCACAGATTAAGAAAAGTTACTTTTATAAAGTTTGCTTTAATTTTGGCAATGAATAAAACATTACTGAAGATATTTTATTTTTATGTGTCATTTAGGCAGCCACTACTCGAAAACGCCCATATAACCAATATGCCATATCTCTTTTAATATTGAACATATCATAACCAGATTTGGAGCACTGATTAGAAAAATGAATGGTATATGATGTGTGAAATATGGGCACGTTTGGTTGTGTATTACCATGGCAATGAACGTTTCAAGTGAGATGGATTTTCACATCCTTGAAAATTATTCTGAGCTAACAACTGTATGTGTGATCATGCAACTGTCAAGAATCATTAGCTAGAATACTCCTTAGTGCAATAAGGTGGTTTTGATCAAGGATATCTGACTTCAGTGACTGTTGTTCAGGTTTGAGCATTTTTCAAGATGTCTTGAAAAAAGCTCAAACCTAAAGTCCCATCTCACAACAGTCATTGCAGTCAAACTTCCTTGCCCAAAACCACCTTATTGCACAAAGGAGTATTCTAGCTAATGATTCTTGACAACTGCATGATCACACATACAGTTGTTAGCTCAGAATAATTTTCAAGGATGCATGCCCCTCTGTCACACTAGAAATGGTGATTGTCATGGCACTGCACAAGCAAATGTGCCCACATTCCACATATCATGTACTATTCATTTAACTAATTAGTACTCCAAATTTGGCTAAGATATGTTCAGTACTAACAGAGATATGGCCTATGGCCGTTTTCGAGTAGTGACTACCCTTAAAGCTTATATATGGTTGAATTCCTGTATTTTACTGCATCTAACATGTCCCATTAACTGGGTGTGTCTGCCACTAGAGGTAAGAGGCACTTGAAATAACTCACAAATAACACCTCATCAGCCTAACTTATTTCACTTTATATACCGTGCAAAATGATAACGGAAAATGTAAGAAGTAGTGATAAAATATTAAGTAACAGTAATAGGATTAATTATAATTGTCAATTTCAGTAAAAGAAATGTATTAGTTTGTTCTTAAAAGTTATAGTAAATAAAAGTAACGATAACAAATCGGATGTAATATTAAATTACTTTTCATTATAGAATTATACCAAAAAATTGACAAATTTAAATACAACAAAATGGTCATGTTGTGTAAACCTTGAAACAGTAATAAACCATCTATAAGAGAATCCATGTCTGTAAATGATCAAGTTGTGTAAACCATGTAACACAGTAATAAACCATCTATAAGAGAATCCATGTCAGTAAATGATCATGTTGTGTAAACCATGTAACAGAGTAATAAACCATCTATAAGAGAATCCATGTATGTAAGTGATCATGTTGTGTAAACCATGTAACAGAGTAATAGACCATCTATAAGAGAATCCATGTCTGTAAATGACCATGTTGTGTAAACTATGTAACAGAGTAATAAACCATCTATAAGAGAATCAATGTCTGTAACTGACCATATTGTGTAAACCATGTAACAGAGTAATAAACCATCTATACGAGAATCAATGTCTGTAACTGACTATGTTGTGTAAACCATGTAACAGAGTAATAAACCATCTATAAGAGAATCAATGTCTGTAACTGACCATGTTGTGTAAACCATGTAACAGAGTAATAAACCATCTATAAGAGAATCCATGTCTGTAAATGATCATGTTGTGTAAACCATGTAACATAGTAATATACCTCTATAAGAGAATCCATGTCTGTAAATGATCATGTTGTGTAAACCATGTAACATAGTAATATACCTCTATAAGAGAATCCATGTACGTAACTGATCATGTTGTGTAAACCATGTAACAGAGTAATAGACCATCTATAAGAGAATCCATGTCTGTAACTGATCATGTTGTGTAAACCATGTAACAGAGTAATAAACCATCTATAAGAGAATCCATGTCTGTAACTGATCATGTTGTGTAAACCATGTAACAGAGTAATAAACCATCTATAAGAGAATCCATGTATGTAAATGATCATGTTGTGTAAACTATGTAACATAGTAATAAACCATCTATAAGAGAATCCATGTATGTAAATGATCATGTTGTGTAAACCATGTAACATAGTAATAAACCATCTATAAGAGAATCAACGTCTGTAACTGACCATGTTGTGTAAACCATGTAACAGAGTAATAAACCATCTATAAGAGAATCCATGTCTGTAAATGATCATGTTGTGTAAACCGTGTAACAGAGTAATAGACCATCTATAAGAGAATCCATGTCTGTAAATGACCATGTTGTGTAAACCATGTAACAGAGTAATAGACCTTATATAACAGAATCCATATCTGTAACTGACCATGTTGTGTAAACCATGTAACAGAGTAATAAACCATCTATAAGAGAATCCATGTCTGTAACTGATCATGTTGTGTAAACCATGTAACAGAGTAATAAACCATCTATAAGAGAATCCATGTCTGTAAATGATCATGTTGTATAAACCATGTAACAGAGTAATAAACCATCTATAAGAGAATCCATGTCAGTAAATGATCATGTTGTGTAAACCATGTAACATAGTAATAAACCATCTATAAGAGAATCCATGTCTGTAAATGATCATGTTGTGCAAACCATGTAAAAAAGTAATGAATCATCTATAACAGAATCCACGTCTGTAATTGATCATGTTGTGTAAACCGTGTAACAGAGTAATAAACCATCTATAAGAGAATCCATGTCTGTAAATGATCATGTTGTGTAAACCATGTAACAGAGTAATAAACCATCTATAACAGAATCCATGTCTGTAACTGACCATGTTGTGTAAACCATGTAACATAGTAATAAACCATCTATAAGAGAATCCATGTCTGTAAATGATCATGTTGTGTAAACCATGTAAAAAAGTAATAAATCACCTATAACAGAATCCATGTCTGTAATTGATCATGTTGTGTAAACCGTGTAACAGAGTAACTAACCATCTATAAGAGAATCCATGTCTGTAAATGATCATGTTGTGTAAACCATGTAACAGAGTAACTAACCATCTATAACAGAATCCATGTCTGTAAATGATCATGTTGTGTAAACCATGTAACAAAGTAATAAATCATCTATAACAGAATCTGTCTGTAATTGATCATGTTGTGTAAACCATGTAACAGAGTAATAAACCATCTATAAGAGAATCCATGTCTGTAAATGATCATGTTGTGTAAACCATGTAACAGAGTAACAAACCATCTATAACAGAATCCATGTCTGTAACTGACATCCTGTCATAACTCAAGTTTATTTCAAATATAACTGATGTATCCACTATGGCATGGTTTACCAACTTCACAATCATAATTTTGCGCGTGACCTCCGTCAAGCTTTACATTTACCACCAATGCTGATAACGGTTATATATGTGAATTACATTACTATTGCTGCATGACATCTCATCAATCAAACATTCCTGCATACAGTTGTCACCTTAGAAACTTTTTATTTTTGTCATACCGAAACACTTTTGTGGCCAGAATTTCAACAAAAAATACGATGGAATGCACGAACACACCACGTGTTCAGCATCCATGTTTTGATGGCTTGACAGAGTTTTTGCTAGGCAACATGGATAGGTCAATTCTTTCAGTGAATTAAACATCTAAGGGATGATGTCAAAAGTGACTGACCATGATGACTGGTTGAGTGGCTGGATGTCTTCACTGGTGACTCTATCATTGCGTCTGCAAGATGTTCCCTCAGTCTGTCATCAGCATGTTCTGCCCCCGGCATGGGTGGCACGGTCTCCGGCCAGCTCACGTACGCCTCCATCAGTCTTGGAGATTGTTCGTAACTTCCTGTCAACATAGGACAGTGTCAGGAAGTAGGAATTTTTATTTATTTTCCAACAAAATGTACTAGTTTTAAGAAATGAACGTTTTATCACGTTTCTTGTATTTTATTCAATTTATTAAGTTATTATAGAAGAAGTTTTTTTTCTCATGATGGTGACCAAGTCAGGTATTACGTTATGATTTTCAATGGGCAGACATATATATACACTCCTACATACACATTTATATTTTTATTTACAGTATATACAAATATACAATTTACAACAATAAAATATAAAATAAGAATAATAACTAAATAATAATTAAGATGCCACTACAATTAAAACAAAATCATGACACATGATTGACCAATTTTAGACATACCACCAGACAACAGCCACCAATAGCCACCAATAGCCACCAACAGCCACCAATAGCCCTGTATTATTACGTAATTATTATTTGACATTTAGTAAATTATTATCATACATTATGCTAAGTTTTCCTGACCAGCTTTTATGAGTATTACAACTGACCACTATAAGTTCCACTGACCAGTCTCGATGAGTATTACAACTGATCACTATAAGTTCCACTGACCAGTCTCGATGAGTATTACAACTGACCACTGTAAGTTCCACTGACCAGTCTCGATGAGTATTACAACTGACCACTATAAGTACCACTGACCAGTCTCGATGAGTGTTACAACCGACCACTATAAGTTCCACTGACCAGTCTCGATGAGTATTACAACTGACCACTATAAGTTCAACTGACCAGTCTCGATGAGCAGGGCTTCTGGTACTGGTGACCGACACTGGACATCGCTACCGGATGACAGGCGGTGTGGACGCTTGCCACCAGGCATCGCCACTGGGCTAGAGCGAGATGGTGCAATTCTACAAGCAGAAACAACAGTACTGATTATTTATTGAGAAAATTACCTGGGAGATTATATTTACATTATAAGGTAAGTATTTCTGTCAAAAGAACAACATTGATGGGACATGACCGAGACAGCCATTTCTGGCTCGTGTCCACACCAGGGGCCGGTTTCATGAAGCGGCTAAGAACGTTCTTAACGCTAAGATGAATATCTTAGTAAATGACGCGATTTTTTTAATATAAGCGAACATAGGAGTTTACGCAAACACGTGGCGCTAAGTAATTGTATAACTTTAAGTACTCTTCATGAAACCGGCCCCAGGTCTGTACTACATTGTCTTTAAAATGAATACAAAATAAAAACAACAATGGAATAATTATAATATTAAATTAATGAATAATTAATTATGATCGCCAAGTTAAACATACTATGGAATGATAAAGAGAGGGGTGAGACTGACTTGAGACTGTGGTGTCAAGCAGGTACCCTGTTCGTTCAATTAAGCATACAGTCTCAACTGACGTGACTGGCAAATGATTGATGCATCCAGATATGAACAAAAGGATACCAGAACACTGTCAAGTCTGATAATTTAGGTGGACCTTTTGATATTTGTTTCATCACTGAGCCTTGAATCTGGTTTGACATTGGCAGATGTTAAATTACAACGATGGATTCAACAGTTAGGGTTGGCATTGGAGATCACTGTCAGGGTGTCAGATGTAGCTAACAATGTTAAATTACAACGATGGATTCAACAGTTAGGGTTGGCATTGGAGATCACTGTCAGGGTGTCAGATGTAGCTAACAATGTTAAATTACAACGATGGATTCAACAGTTAGGGTTGGCATTGGAGATCACTGTCAGGGTGTCAGATGTAGCTAACAATGTTAAATTACAACGATGGATTCAACAGTTAGGGTTGGCACTGGAGATCACTGTCACGGTGTCAGATGTAGCTAACAATGTTAAATTACAACGATGGATTCAACAGTTAGGGTTGGCATTGGAGATCACTGTCATGGTGTCAGATGTAGCTAACAATGTTAAATTACAACGATGGATTCAACAGTTAGGGTTGGCATTGGAGATCACTGTCACGGTGTCAGATGTAGCTAACAATGTTAAATTACAACGATGGATTCAACAGTTAGGGTTGGCATTGGAGATCACTGTCAGGGTGTCAGATGTAGCTAACAATGTTAAATTACAACGATGGATTCAACAGTTAGGGTTGGCATTGGAGATCACTGTCAGGTGTCAGATGTAGCTAACAATGTTAAATTACAACGATGGATTCAACAGTTAGGGTTGGCATTGGAGATCACTGTCACGGTGTCAGATGTAGCTAACAATGTTAAATTACAACGATGGATTCAACAGTTAGGGTTGGCACTGGAGATCACAGTCAGGGTGTCAGATGTAGCTAACAATGTTAAATTACGACGATGGATTCAACAGTTAGAGTTGGCATTGGAGATCACTGTCAGGGTGTCAGATGTAGCTAACAATGTTAAATTACAATGATGGATTCAACAGTTAGGGTTGGCACTGGAGATCACTGTCAGGGTGTCAGATGTAGCTAACAATGTTAAATTACAACGATGGATTCAACAGTTAGGGTTGGCATTGGAGATCACTGTCACGGTGTCAGATGTAGCTAACAATGTTAAATTACAACGATGGATTCAACAGTTAGGGTTGGCACTGGAGATCACAGTCAGGGTGTCAGATGTAGCTAACAATGTTAAATTACGACGATGGATTCAACAGTTAGGGTTGGCATTGGAGATCACTGTCAGGGTATCAGATGTAGCTAACAATGTTAAATTACGACGATGGATTCAACAGTTGGGGTTGGCATTGGAGATCACTGTCACGGTGTCAGATGTAGCTAACAATGTTAAATTACGACGATGGATTCAACAGTTAGGGTTGGCATTGGAGATCACTGTCATGGTGTCAGATGTAGCTAACAATGTTAAATTACGACGATGGATTCAACAGTTAGGGTTGGCAATGGAGATCACTGTCAGGGTGTCAGATGTAGCTAACAATGTTAAATTACGACGATGGATTCAACAGTTAGGGTTGGCATTGGAGATCACTGTCACGGTGTCAGATGTAGCTAACAATGTTAAATTACGACGATGGATTCAACAGTTAGGGTTGGCATTGGAGATCACTGTCAGGGTGTCAGATGTAGCTAACAATGTTAAATTACGACGATGGATTCAACAGTTAGGGTTGGCATTGGAGATCACTGTCAGGGTGTCAGATGTAGCTAACAATGTTAAATTACAACGATGGATGCAACAGTTAGGGTTGGCACTGGAGATCACTGTCAGGGTGTCAGATGTAGCTAACAATGTTCAATTACAACGATGGATTCAACAGTTAGGGTTGGCATTGGAGATCACTGTCAGGGTGTCAGATGTAGCTAACGATGTTAAATTACAACGATGGATTGAACAGTTAGGGTTGGCACTGGAGATCACTGTCAGGGTGTCAGATGTAGTTAACAATGTTAAATTACAACGATGGATTCAACAGTTAGGGTTGGCACTGGAGATCATTGTCAGGGTGTCAGATGTAGCTAACAATGTTAAATTACAATGATGGATTCAACAATTAGGGTTGGCATTGGAGATCACTGTCACGGTGTCAGATGTAGCTAACAATGTTAAATTACAACGATGGATTCAACAGTTAGGGTTGGCATTGGAGATCACTGTCATGGTGTCAGATGTAGCTAACAATGTTAAATTACAACGATGGATTCAACAGTTAGGGTTGGCATTGGAGATCACTGTCAGGGTGTCAGATGTATCTAACAATGTTAAATTACAACGATGGATTCAACAGTTAGGGTTGGCACTGGAGATCACTGTCAGGGTGTCAGATGTAGATAACAATGTTAAATTACAACGATGGATTCAACAGTTAGGGTTGGCACTGGAGATCACTGTCACGATGTCAGATGTAGCTAACAATGTTAAATTACAACGATGGATTCAACAGTTAGGGTTGGCACTGGAGATCACTGTCACGGTGTCAGATGTAGCTAACAATGTTAAATTACAACGATGGATTCAACAGTTAGGGTTGGCACTGGAGATCACTGTCACGGTGTCAGTTGTAGCTAACAATGTTAAATTACAACGATGGATTCAACAGTTAGGGTTGGCATTGGAGATCACTGTCACGGTGTCAGATGTAGCTAACAATGTTAAATTACAACGATGGATTCAACAGTTAGGGTTGGCATTGCAGATCACTGTCAAGGTGTCAGATGTAGCTAACAATGTTAAATTACAACGATGGATTCAACAGTTAGGGTTGGCATTGGAGATCACTGTCAAGGTGTCAGATGTAGCTAACAATGTTAAATTACAATGATGGATTCAACAGTTAGGGTTGGCACTGGAGATCACTGTCAGGGTGTCAGATGTAGCTAACAATGTTAAATTACAACGATGGATTCCACAGTTAGGGTTGGCATTGGAGATCACTGTCAGGGTGTCAGATGTAGCTAACAATGTTAAATTACAACGATGGATTCAACAGTTAGGGTTGGCATTGGAGATCACTGTCATGGTGTCAGATGTAGCAAACAATGTTAAATTACAACGATGGATTCAACAGTTAGGGTTGGCACTGGAGATCACTGTCAGGGTGTCAGATGTAGCTAACAATGTTAAATTACAACGATGGATTCAACAGTTAGGGTTGGCACTGGAGATCACTGTCAGGGTGTCAGATGTAGCTAACAATGTTAAATTACAACGATGGATTCAACAGTTAGGGTTGGCATTGGAGATCACTGTCACGGTGTCAGATGTAGCTAACAATGTTAAATTACGACGATGGATTCAACAGTTAGGGTTGGCACTGGAGATCACAGTCAGGGTGTCAGATGTAGCTAACAATGTTAAATTACGACGATGGATTCAACAGTTAGAGTTGGCATTGGAGATCACTGTCAGGGTGTCAGATGTAGCTAACAATGTTAAATTACAATGATGGATTCAACAGTTAGGGTTGGCACTGGAGATCACTGTCAGGGTGTCAGATGTAGCTAACAATGTTAAATTACAACGATGGATTCAACAGTTAGGGTTGGCATTGGAGATCACTGTCAGGGTGTCAGATGTAGCTAACAATGTTAAATTACAACGATGGATTCAACAGTTAGGGTTGGCATTGGAGATCACTGTCAGGGTGTCAGATGTAGCTAACAATGTTAAATTACAACGATGGATTCAACAGTTAGGGTTGGCACTGGAGATCACTGTCACGGTGTCAGATGTAGCTAACAATGTTAAATTACAACGATGGATTCAACAGTTAGGGTTGGCATTGGAGATCACTGTCACGGTGTCAGATGTAGCTAACAATGTTAAATTACAACGATGGATTCAACAGTTAGGGTTGGCACTGGAGATCACTGTCAGGGTGTCAGATGTAGCTAACAATGTTAAATTACAACGATGGATTCAACAGTTAGGGTTGGCACTGGAGATCACTGTCAGGGTGTCAGATGTAGCTAACAATGTTAAATTACAACGATGGATTCAACAGTTAGGGTTGGCATTGGAGATCACTGTCAGGGTGTCAGATGTAGCAGACAATGTTAAATTACAACGATGGATTCAACAGTTAGGGTTGGCATTGGAGATCAATGTCAGGATGTCAGATGTAGCTAACAATGTTAAATTACAATGATGGATTCAACAGTTAGGGTTGGCATTGGAGATCACTGTCACGGTGTCAGATGTAGCTAACAATGTTAAATTACAACGATGATTTCAACAGTTAGGGTTGGCATTGGAGATCACTGTCATGGTGTCAGATGTAGCTAACAATGTTAAATTACAACGATGGATTCAACAGTTAGGGTTGGCATTGGAGATCACTGTCAGGGTGTCAGTGTAGCTAACAATGTTAAATTACAACGATGGATTCAACAGTTAGGGTTGGCATTGGAGATCACTGTCACGGTGTCAGATGTAGCTAACAATGTTAAATTACAACGATGGATTCAACAGTTAGGGTTGGCACTGGAGATCACTGTCAGGGTGTCAGATGTAGCTAACAATGTTAAATTACGACGATGGATTCAACAGTTAGGGTTGGCATTGGAGATCACTGTCAGGGTATCAGATGTAGCTAACAATGTTAAATTACGACGATGGATTCAACAGTTGGGGTTGGCATTGGAGATCACTGTCACGGTGTCAGATGTAGCTAACAATGTTAAATTACGACGATGGATTCAACAGTTAGGGTTGGCATTGGAGATCACTGTCATGGTGTCAGATGTAGCTAACAATGTTAAATTACGACGATGGATTCAACAGTTAGGGTTGGCAATGGAGATCACTGTCAGGGTGTCAGATGTAGCTAACAATGTTAAATTACGACGATGGATTCAACAGTTAGGGTTGGCATTGGAGATCACTGTCACGGTGTCAGATGTAGCTAACAATGTTAAATTACAACGATGGATTCAACAGTTAGGGTTGGCATTGGAGATCACTGTCAGGGTGTCAGATGTAGCTAACAATGTTAAATTACAACGATGGATTCAACAGTTAGGGTTGGCATTGGAGATCACTGTCAGGGTGTCAGATGTAGCTAACAATGTTAAATTACAACGATGGATTCAACAGTTAGGGTTGGCATTGGAGATCACTGTCATGGTGTCAGATGTAGCTAACAATGTTAAATTACAACGATGGATTCAACAGTTAGGGTTGGCATTGGAGATCACTGTCATGGTGTCAGATGTAGCTAACAATGTTAAATTACAACGATGGATTCAACAGTTAGGGTTGGCATTGGAGATCACTGTCATGGTGTCAGATGTAGCTAACAATGTTAAATTACAACGATGGATTTAACAGTTAGGGTTGGCATTGGAGATCACTGTCATGGTGTCAGATGTAGCTAACAATGTTAAATTACAACGATGGATTCAACAGTTAGGGTTGGCATTGGAGATCACTGTCATGGTGTCAGTGTAGCTAACAATGTTAAATTACAACGATGGATTCAACAGTTAGGGTTGGCATTGGAGATCACTGTCACGGTGTCAGTGTAGCTAACAATGTTAAATTACAACGATGGATTCAACAGTTAGGGTTGGCATTGGAGATCACTGTCATGGTGTCAGATGTAGCTAACAATGTTAAATTACAACGATGGATTTAACAGTTAGGGTTGGCATTGGAGATCACTGTCATGGTGTCAGATGTAGCTAACAATGTTAAATTACAACGATGGATTTAACAGTTAGGGTTGGCATTGGAGATCACTGTCATGGTGTCAGATGTAGCTAACAATGTTAAATTACAACGATGGATTCAACAGTTAGGGTTGGCACTGGAGATCACTGTCACGGTGTCAGATGTAGCTAACAATGTTAAATTACAACGATGGATTCAACAGTTAGGGTTGGCATTGGAGATCACTGTCATGGTGTCAGATGTAGCTAACAATGTTAAATTACAACAATGGATTCAACAGTTAGGGTTGGCATTGGAGATCACTGTCATGGTGTCAGATGTAGCTAACAATGTTAAATTACAATGATGGATTCAACAGTTAGGGTTGGCATTGGAGATCACTGTCATGGTGTCAGATGTAGCTAACAATGTTAAATTACAACGATGGATTCAACAGTTAGGGTTGGCATTGGAGATCACTGTCAGGGTGTCAGTGTAGCTAACAATGTTAAATTACAACGATGGATTCAACAGTTAGGGTTGGCATTGGAGATCACTGTCACGGTGTCAGATGTAGCTAACAATGTTAAATTACAACGATGGATTCAACAGTTAGGGTTGGCACTGGAGATCACTGTCAGGGTGTCAGTTGTAGGTAACAATGTTAAATTACAACGATGGATTCAACAGTTAGGGTTGGCATTGGAGATCACTGTCACGGTGTCAGATGTAGCTAACAATGTTAAATTACAATGATGGATTCAACAGTTAGGGTTGGCACTGGAGATCACTGTCAGGGTGTCAGATGTAGCTAACAATGTTAAATTACAACGATGGATTCAACAGTTAGGGTTGGCATTGGAGATCACTGTCAGGGTGTCAGATGTAGCTAACAATGTTAAATTACAACTATGGATTCAACAGTTAGGGTTGGCATTGGAGATCACTGTCAGGCTGTCAGATGTAGCTAACAATGTTAAATTACAACAATGGATTCAACAGTTAGGGTTGGCACTGGAGATCACTGTCACGGTGTCAGATGTAGCTAACAATGTTAAATTACAATGATGGATTCAACAGTTAGGGTTGGCATTGGAGATCACTGTCATGGTGTCAGATGTAGCTAACAATGTTAAATTACAATGATGGATTCAACAGTTAGGGTTGGCATTGGAGATCACTGTCATGGTGTCAGATGTAGCTAACAATGTTAAATTACAACGATGGATTCAACAGTTACATTGGAGATGGATTCAACAGTTAGGGTTGGCATTGGAGATCACTGTCAAGGTGTCAGATGTAGCTAACAATGTTAAATTACAACGATGGATTCAACAGTTAGGGTTGGCATTGGAGATCACTGTCAGGGTGTCAGATGTAGCTAACAATGTTAAATTAAAACGATGGATTCAACAGTTAGGGTTGGCATTGGAGATCACTGTCAGGGTGTCAGATGTAGCTAACAATGTTAAATTACAACGATGGATTCAACAGTTAGGGTTGGCATTGGAGATCACTGTCATGGTGTCAGATGTAGCTAACAATGTTAAATTACAACGATGGATTCAACAGTTAGGGTTGGCATTGGAGTTCACTGTCAGGGTGTCAGTGTAGCTAACAATGTTAAATTACAACGATGGATTCAACAGTTAGGGTTGGCATTGGAGATCACTGTCACGGTGTCAGATGTAGCTAACAATGTTAAATTACAACGATGGATTCAACAGTTAGGGTTGGCATTAGAGATCACTGTCAGGGTGTCAGATGTAGCTAACAATGTTAAATTACAACGATGGATTCAACAGTTAGGGTTGGCATTGGAGATCACTGTCAGGGTGTCAGTGTAGCCAACAATGTTAAATTACAACGATGAATTCAACAGTTAGGGTTGGCATTGGAGATCACCGTCATGGTGTCAGATGTAGCTAACAATGTTAAATTACAACGATGGATTCAACAGTTAGGGTTGGCATTGGAGATCACCGTCATGGTGTCAGATGTAGCTAACAATGTTAAATTACAACGATGGATTCAACAGTTAGGGTTGGCATTGGAGATCACTGTCAGGGTGTCAGATGTAGCTAACAATGTTAAATTACAACGATGGATTCAACAGTTAGGGTTGGCATTGGAGATCACTGTCAGGGTGTCAGATGTAGCTAACAATGTTAAATTACAACGATGGATTCAACAGTTAGGGTTGGCATTGGAGATCACTGTCAGGGTGTCAGTGTAGCTAACAATGAGTGAATGCTAATTAAGGCCTGTACGCTTAATAAGCGAATATGGTAGTTGAAGAGAGAAGTGGGTTAAAATTGTGGTATGATTAGTGTCCATTGGGCAATGTGTTAAGTGTATCAAGCAAATAGCTGAAGAGAGAAGTGAGTCCGACTTGAAACATATGTTTAGTGTCCACTGGGCAATGTGTTAAGCTGGTAGTTAAGAGACTGCGGTATGAGATTGCAGTGTGTTTAGTCTACACTAATTAGTTAAGAGAGAAGTGAGCGTACTTGAGACTGTGCAGGTCGAGGTCATCGTTGTCCATGGCTGAGAGGTGAGTGTCTGGGCTGTGAGAGAGCAGCACAGATGAGTTGGACGACAGCACGGTGGTCGTGTTGGAGCCCTGGAAGGTCTTGAAGGAGAACTGAGGCCCCATCCACAGGCGGCGGTGCGGCTCAGAGTGGGTCAGGATCTCCACCTGCCCAGCAGACACAATATTAATTTATTATTAATTAATTAATTTAATTAATTAACTAATATATTATATAATATTTTAATTAATTTTAATATATTATAACGTAATATATGTAATTATCTCAATATTTTAGAAACTATGTCTTGCATCTTAATTATTTAATATAGACTGTCTTTTTAATTTTAATATAATAATATTTTTACCAGGATACAATGTATATTTCTTAAACATTTCTTATAATTCCATGTATGTTTTATAATGTGTGTACGCGCCTGTGAATGGGCTGGTCCTTGATATATAGTGCTATAGAAATGTTGGTAATAATAATAGTAAAAATAACCTGGGGTAGAACCAGGCAAAACACAGGGGTAGAATCAGGCAGGAACAGTGGCAAAGGTCACACTTGCAAGATAGAGAACTCATCCAAGTAACAGTGCCAAGAAAGTGCCCCTGGTATTGTTTCTACAGACAGTTGTGTGAAAGTTGATTGTAAATGTAGATTGTCCACAAAGTTGGCAACAATACTTGAAAAAACATTTTACATAATCATTTGTCACATTTTCTCCCCGAATATTGATGTTATAAATGAACACTGATCCTAAAACTGATTTGTTTATATACAGTTTGTTAATAATAATAACTTGTTAAAACCAGATCATCAGAAATGGTACACAGAAGTAGGCAAATATGATAGAAGGAGAAGAAGACATAAAAGGAGAAGAAGACATAAAAGGAGAAGAAGACATCATAGGAGAGAAGGCAGAGTGGGAGAGAAGACAGAGTGGGAGAGAAGGCAGAGTAGGAGAGAAGGCAGAGTGGGAGAGAAGGCAGAGTGGGAGAGAAGGCAGAGTGGGAGAGAAGACAGAGTGGGAGAGAAGGCAGAGTGGGAGAGAAGGCAGAGTGGGAGAGAAGGCAGAGTGGGAGAGAAGGCAGAGTGGGAGAGAAGGCAGAGTGTGAGAGAAGGCAGAGTGGGAGAGAAGGCAGAGTGGGAGAGAAGGCAGAGTGGGAGAGAAGGCAGAGTGGGAGAGAAGACAGAGTGGGAGAGAAGACAGAGTGGGAGAGAAGGCAGAGTGGGACAGAAAGCAGATTGGGAGAGAAGGCAGAGTGGGAGAGAAGACAGAGTGGGAGAGAAGGCAGGGTGGGAGAGAAGACGGGGTGGGAGAGAAGGCAGAGTGGGAGAGAAGGCAGAGTGGGAGAGAAGACAGAGTGGGAGAGAAGGCAGAATGGGAGAGAAGGCAGAGTGGGAGAGAAGGCAGAATGGGAGAGAAGGCAGAGTGGGAGAGAAGGCAGAGTGGGAGAGAAGGCAGAGTGGGAGAGAAGGCAGAATGGGAGAGAAGGCAGAGTGGGAGAGAAGACAGAGTGGGAGAGAAGGCACAGTGGGAGAGAAGACAGAGTGGGAGAGAAGGCAGAGTGGGAGAGAAGGCAGAGTGCAGACCAAAACTAAGTGATATCATCCCCACCCCACAAGGTGTCAAGGGAAAAGAAGAAATATGTGTATTGTTACAACCATGACTCACTACCACTGACCTGAGATAGCCACTGATCATCCTGGTCATCTCTGCAGCTGCTGTGGTCAGAGGAAAGACTCTCCCTGGATTCCTGACGGGCCAGTGTCCCCATCAACTCAGCTGCAAGACATTCAGTCTCCATAGGTGGATCCAGGGGGGCCTGGGGGCACATGTCCCCCTAGACCTCTAGAATTTTGCTGCATTATGCCTCCACTAGAGTAGCATGCTCCCCTTAGACCTATACATGCCCCCCTTAGACGTATACATGCCCCCCTTAGACCTATACATGCCCCCGACAAGGTGGGTCTAAAGGGAGGGTGCAATTGGAGGTTTTTGGTAATGTTCACAAATTGTGAAAGTCACCACAACAAATGTTCAACAGCACCCCCCAACATCTTCCCCTGTCGTGATCAGACAGCGTGACAGCGGAGTCGTGCTGCATCTCCGGCTCAGACCACACAAAATAAATTAGGTTCAACCGCCATTGGAGGCTTTTTGGTGAACCTCAATGGAGGTTTTGCCCACCCAGACTACCCTCTCTGGATACGCCCCTGGTCTCCATACTTCACCAACTGGCTCCAAACTAATCAACACATTCAGTCTGCATACTTCACCAACTGGCCCCAAACTAATCAACACATTCAGTCTTCATACTTCACCATTTGGCATGAAAATAATAAAACACCAACATATGTATTACAGCAGAAGACAGCATACAACAACAATAACATATTTCTTTGAGAAATTTCCACTGAAGTAAAAACCTTTATTCACTGCACATTTCCTAACCTTCCAATACCAAAGCATGCAGTAAAACATGCAACAGTCAATCTAATAATTAATTATCAGGCAACATGAGAAATCTGACCTTAACTACCTATACATATGCAACTATGTAGATATAATGTGAATAAACAAATTAGGTATCCACAAACAACCATTTCAATAGCTGCATTAAAATATGTTGGGCATGAATGAGGATGTGTCAGTATGAATGTTGACAAAGGCCAATGAGGATGTGTCAGTATGAATGTTGACAAAGGCCAATGAGGATGTGTCAGTATGAATGTTGACAAAGGCCAATGAGGATGTGTCAGTATGAATGTTGACAAAGGCCATTGAGGATGTGTCAGTATGAATGTTGACAAAGGCCAATGAGGATGTGTCAATATGAATGTTGACAAAGGCCAATGAGGACGTGTCAGTATGAATGTTGACAAAGGCCAATGAGGACGTGTCAGTATGAATGTTGACAAAGGCCAATGAGGACGTGTCAGTATGAATGTTGACAACGGCCAATGAGGACGTGTCAGTATGAATGTTGACAAAGGCCAATGAGGATGTGTCAGTATGAATGTTGACAAAGGCCAATGAGGATGTGTCAGTATGAATGTTGACAAAGGCCAATGAGGATGTGTCAATATGAATGTTGACAAAGGCCATTGAGGATGTGTCAGTATGAATGTTGACAAAGGCCAATGAGGATGTGTCAATATGAATGTTGACAAAGGCCAATGAGGACGTGTCAGTATGAATGTTGACAAAGGCCAATGATGACGTGTCAGTATGAATGTTGACAAAGGCCAATGAGGACGTGTCAGTATGAATGTTGACAAAGGCCAATGAGGATGTGTCAGTATGAATGTTGACAAAGGCCAATGAGGATGTGTCAATATGAATGTTGACAAAGGCCAATGACAAAGGCCAATGAGTGATGTGTCATGTGTCAGTATGAATGTTGACAAAGGCCAATGAGGATGTGTCAATATGAATGTTGACAAAGGCCAATGAGGACGTGTCAGTATGAATGTTGACAAAGGCCAATGAGGACGTGTCAGTATGAATGTTGACAAAGGCCAATGAGGACGTGTCAGTATGAATGTTGACAAAGGCCAATGAGGACGTGTCAGTATGAATGTTGACAAAGGCCAATGAGGACGTGTCAGTATGAATGTTGACAAAGGCCAATGAGGATGTGTCAGTATGAATGTTGACAAAGGCCAATGAGGATGTGTCAATATGAATGTTGACAAAGGCCAATGAGGATGTGTCAGTATGAATGTTGACAAAGGCCAATGAGGATGTGTCAATATGAATGTTGACAAAGGCCAATGAGGACGTGTCAGTATGAATGTTGACAAAGGCCAATGAGGACGTGTCAGTATGAATGTTGACAACGGCCAATGAGGACGTGTCAGTATGAATGTTGACAACGGCCAATGAGGACGTGTCAGTATGAATGTTGACAAAGGCCAATGAGGACGTGTCAGTATGAATGTTGACAACGGCCAATGAGGACGTGTCAGTATGAATGTTGACAAAGGCCAATGAGGATGTGTCAGTATGAATGTTGACAAAGGCCAATGAGGACGTGTCAGTATGAATGTTGACAAAGGCCAATGAGGACGTGTCAGTATGAATGTTGACAAAGGCCAATGAGGACGTGTCAGTATGAATGTTGACAACGGCCAATGAGGACGTGTCAGTATGAATGTTGACAAAGGCCAATGAGGATGTGTCAGTATGAATGTTGACAAAGGCCAATGAGGATGTGTCAGTATGAATGTTGACAAAGGCCAATGAGGATGTGTCAAGTATGAATGTTGACAAAGGCCAATGAGGATGTGTCAATATGAATGTTGACAAAGGCCAATGAGGACGTGTCAGTATGAATGTTGACAAAGGCCAATGAGGACGTGTCAGTATGAATGTTGACAACGGCCAATGAGGACGTGTCAGTATGAATGTTGACAAAGGCCAATGAGGAGGTATCAGTATGAATGTTGACAAAGGCCAATGAGGAAGTGTCAGTATGAATGTTGACAATGGCCAATGAGGACGTGTCAGTATGAATGTTGACAAAGGCCAATGAGGAGTGATGAATGTTGACAAAGGCCATGAGGATGTGTCAGTATGAATGTTGACAAAGGCCAGGATGTGTCGTTGACAAATGAGGACGTGTCAGTATGAATGTTGACAAAGGCCAATGAGGAGGTATCAGTATGAATGTTGACAAAGGCCAATGAGGACGTGTCAGTATGAATGTTGACAACGGCCAATGAGGACGTGTCAGTATGAATGTTGACAAAGGCCAATGAGGATGTGTCAGTATGAATGTTGACAAAGGCCAATGAGGACGTGTCAGTATGAATGTTGACAAAGGCCAATGAGGACGTGTCAGTATGAATGTTGACAACGGCAAATGAGGACGTGTCAGTATGAATGTTGACAAAGGCCAATGAGGAGGTATCAGTATGAATGTTGACAAAGGCCAATGAGGAAGTGTCAGTATGAATGTTGACAAAAAAGCCAATGAGGACGTGTCAGTATGAATGTTGACAAAAAAGCCAATGAGGGCGTGTCAGTAAGAATGTTGACAAAAAAAGCCAATGAGGGCGTGTCAGTAAGAATGTTAACAAAGGGCAATGATTTGTGATTGTCTTCTTGCAAGGTAGAGTGGGAGAAATACTGGCAGTGAGGAGTCGTCGCTGCTTCAAATACTCCAACTGGCCATTTTATTCCAGGGCACCACAATTAACTAGAGATAAAACAAGTAACCAAACACATGACAATTCCATTCTGTCATCCACTGGTGCCGACATGGTCATTCTAGTGTTGACTCTAAGGGACAGGATTATAACAATACATAACACACTTACCAGATGGTCTCTGGGTAAGAACTGCATCCGTGGCGAGTACCACAGCATTGTTAGGAGACAGGGGCGGTCTCAGTTCACTGGTACTTATGCACCTAGAAATAATAATAATAAATAATTAAATAAATAAAAAAATAACTAACAACTGTCCCCAAAACAGTGCACAGATTCACCGTCCCAATACATACAGATACAAACAAATCCTGATATCATGTCGTCCCCATTTCCCTGGTATTAACATGTCTTTGTAACTTCACCAATGAAATACTGTATGTAATGACCATATGTATGGGACGCTGTATGTTTTGTGACTGATAAGGCTCCAGTGAGGGCAGGGAGCGTAATAATAATAGTAATGAGAGCACCTTTAGGTCGCCATGGCTCCAGGTGACCCTGTTCAAAGGCGCCGACACAAAGAGAGTTAAGAGTCAAGAATATAAAACATAAGCATTAAAATATAACTAAAAATCCAAGATAGTACAAACTTAGCACATAAAAAACACAGCACTAAAAGTCCAATTAAATTAAGTAGTCCGATCCAGTGATAACGTTAAACGATTGTGACAGTTCAAGAATAATTAAACAAGTGAGTTTTCAGGAGCCTTTTAAAACTGCATATAGAGTAACGTTTGCTCATGAGGAAGACTGTTCCACAGGTGGGGAGCAGTGATGCAGAGGAGTCGAGATGACCAAATTGTAAACTGACCTGTTGAGACTCCACTGAGCCCTGGGGGTGGCCATCACCTCCAGCTGTGAGTCATCTGTCACTTTCTCCGTGCTATTCTTCATATGAGGCTCAAGCACGTACTCAATGAGACTGCCCGTCCACGAGACCACAAACAGTGAGTCAACCGCTCGCTTATCTAAAACACACTCATCATCAATTTTTCATCATTAAATGTGACCTGCCAGGTATTAAATGACAAAGGCCTATTTTGCACACGAGCCAAAAATAGCTGACTAGATGATGTCCCATAAATTTTGTGATCTTGGCAGAATTGGATATCTCATAATCTCATTTTTGAACGTCCATTTAATTTTCCTTGACAAATAATCCTAAACTAATAAAATACATCCATTTACGACTCTGACATTTTAATAATTTTGAACACAATCGAGTGTGCTTAGATACATGATCATTTTGGCACATGAAAAACCTAATTATTAATTAAATACCTGCATTTACGAACTCATACGTTAAAAAACAATAGATAATTTGAGTCAAAATAACTTTGCTTCTCAAAATGTTTTTTTCTAAAGTTTGCTTTAATTTCAGTAACATATATTTGACCAAATGAGGTATCAGGTTAAAGCTCCTGATTAGTGAAATCAAAAAGGTACAGAACTCTATTTCACAATTTTGTAAGTTAATTAAGATACAGTGTCCGAATACATTAGATTTTATAACTGCATGAAACATATATATTCCGAATACATTAGAACTGACTGTACCATTTGAAACTAATATCGAGAAAGACCATCTATTCAAAACTAACAAGTATGCCACACTAATTCATGATATCAACAATAAAACGGAACAAAATCAGAATTACCATGCATTGAAATAGGTTGCAGAGGCTATGTATCTGAACACAACAAATCTAGACTGACAACCTCCTTAAAATCTCTTGGAATAAACCACCAACAAAACAAACAAAACAACTAATTCTATCCATTGTATAAACTAGCTCTGCTAACGCCATTCACCCTTTTTAAATGCAAAGAAGAACCACAATGGTTTGACCCAAGATTAATTGAAATATGATGACCATCACCCCTATATGTCAATAATTATAAAATAAAATTCCTCTCAACAGCTAGTAATCCTATACATAAATGTGTTCATTTTCACTATGACTTACTTTAACCATTAGCTATTATTTACCCTAGCCTGCTACAGTATACTACTATACATAGCTATTGACTGTATTCACACAGGCACATGGGTTATCGTTGTCACACTTTATTGTATTCTACCGTATGAATAAAGTGATATTCTCTTATAAATGCACGAAACATACAGTATCCGAATACATTAGATATCTATAAATGCGTGAAACATATAGTGTCAGAATACATTAAATATTTATAAATGCATAAGTGTCTGAATACATTAGATATTAATAAACGTGCCAATGCGAGTACTTACCTGACTTTTCCCGTGTTACATTGGGACTGCCAGTGACCCAGCCGCGCGAGGGCGCCCAGCACACCGCCACACACATGCACTCACTTGCACCACTAGAGGGCACCAGCGAGCTCTTGCTCTTCGACCCCATGCCAGTGCGAGCCCCCGGCACGCCGAGACCAGGGATACTGAGTGTCTGCTTGATCCGTACAAGGGGTAGAATGGTGGTGGGATGGGGGTACGGAGGCAGGCGGGGGTTACCCATGCTGTTGTTGATGGCGTTCTGGTGCAGTAGGTGGCGCAACTGGTCTGGGTGCTGACCTGGGCGAGAAATAATGTCGGGTCAATCAGCTGTTGCAGCTGCTGTTGTAGCAAATATAAGACTGTATTACTCACGTGTGACGTCTTAATGTATTATTTGTGTTATTTTACCGACTATAATAATGAGACTCCAACTTGGCCGAGTTGCTCATAAAACATGAATTATGTTATCTTTTTATCTTTTGTGTTACAGCTGTTGTTACTGCTGCTGTTGTTGTTACAGCTGTTGTTACTGCTGCTGTTGATGTTACAGCTGCTGTTGTTGTTACAGCTACCATTACTGCTGCTGATACCACTGTACAGACAGTACAGTTACTGATGTTTGTTAATGTAAAAATTCTACATTCCTGCCAAACACCTGCTGTGCTACGTTCAAACCCCTAAAACTTACCTTGGGCGTTCTGTTCTAATTTTGTGTGTCAAAAAGTACACGTGTAAGTATTCAACATGTACATCTGAGACCAAACTACTTTATCCAACTGCTAGTGAAACAGTATCAGCCACTCTCTGGCTGCTGTTACTATTATTAATTATCACAACTACTGCTACCTAGAGCTACTGCTACTGATGCAGGTTTGAGCCAAGACTGACCACATACACTGACCACATGCACTGACCCGGACTTGAGCCAGGACTGACCACATACACTGACCACATACACTGACCACTTACACTGACCTGGACTTGAGCCAGGACTGACCACATACACTGACCACATACACTGACCACATATACTGACCTGGACTTGAGCCAGGACTGACCACATACACTGACCTGGACTTGAGCCAGGACTCCCGGACAGTGGTACTGGACTGTCGCGGTCAGTGAGCCTTGTGTCGATGTCGTCAAGTCCAGCACTGCGATGGAAGCGACTGGCTCTGTTGACCACTCGCTGGGAGGTGTGTGTCCTCACGTTGACCGACCCTACAACAGACAGACATGCCTCACTGGATACACAGTCTTCGTTCCTCTATCAAACTGTTTGCATCCAATACAACTAGCAAACAGCATCAGACCTTCAACTGAAGGGACTTCGGACCAATACAACTTTCAATCAATCAAAGCATTTGACCTTCAAATTGAACAGACCTGGGTCCAAAACAACGGTCAACCAAAGCATCAGACCTTCAACCGAAGAGACGTAGTCACAAACAGCTTTCATGAAAATATTAGACCTTCGGCTTTCAATCACAGCTTCACATCTTTAACAGAAGGGACATACATTCAATGTTCAAAATGTGTGTAGACATGTAGGCATTAGGCTCATTAGCTATGGTATAGCTGAATACTTTTGGAATTGGAGATTGCAGGAGGTGGTTTACTGAAATATGCCTACCAGACATTTGTCTAAGATGACATAATTTGAGCAGCTGTTTGCAGCATTATGCATGTTTTCTGTGATTGTTCCAAGCTATATAATCCATCCACTGATAAGTTATGCATGGTTTATGCAAACTTGAACAATCATAGAAAACGTGTAAGATTGCGAACAATCACTTAACATCTGGCTTAAACCCTTAACCGGTAAGATACATAAAGACATAACCACGGGAATTTCAAAAAAATAAGTGTTACTTTTGACCCCTGAAAGCTTAGCACCACTGCTGCTGTGCCTGAGATAGAAAGTGACTAGGAGGAAAGGCTTAACTCAATCTCCACATACATATGTTAGCTTTAGGACAGACGTAACGTTCAACGATACACACGCATGTTTTTCTTTCATTCGAAATCCATCAGACAACCCAGATGAGTGGCGGGATTCAACATTGAACAAATAATGAATTACTGTCAAAGTGCAAATGCAGCACACATTTTCATAGGACGTGTTTGTGAAATACAATGTCACAACAGCTGCCTTCACTGCTGTCTCACCCTTACCTCCGTACGGGGTGATGGGAAACACGTGAGTAGTGCCATGAAGCGTTGTTATGGCAACCCAGCGACTATCTAGGGTGAAACAGAT
The DNA here is from genome assembly GCA_020002185.1 of Paraescarpia echinospica. Taxonomy (NCBI): domain Eukaryota; kingdom Metazoa; phylum Annelida; class Polychaeta; order Sabellida; family Siboglinidae; genus Paraescarpia; species Paraescarpia echinospica. Next base: position 58,474,109 of record CM034539.1, on the reverse strand, counting down.
GTCTTGCACCTGTAAACACACACACAATACAGCTCAATTTGTTGTTTACAACTGACTAATAAATATTTATTAAAATATATAATAATTACATACACATCACATATATATATATATATGAATATATATATGTATACATATATATATGCATATATATATATATTATATATATATGTATATATATATATATATATATATATATATATATATATATATATACATATATATATATATATATATACACATAAATGTTCCCAAATGCAGCATATGCAGACCAGTTAAGCATATAGTGTTGCATAGGGCAGACCATTACCTGTAAAAGCAATGCTTTCAAAATAAAAAAAAATTGTAAATAATTACACCTATCATTATATTTTTGGTCATACTACACATACTAACAGTTAAAGTTTAAAACTAAATCATATTACCCATGCAAAAATACAATTTGCAGACAGGTCTTTATGCAGGATCAACATTTTACCAGTCTAAAAATGTCCTGGTAGATATGTGTTTGTGTGTGCACACCTACAATCTACTCCAAATGCACACACACTATATATATAATATATACAATAATACATGCTTACACAAATGTGACACACATTCTTAAAGCACACTGGACATATAAACAACAATCGGAGTCAATAATAATTATTTTATTTTCACAAACACTAGGATACCCTGTCTGCTAAAATTCCCCTGTTCAAAATTAATCCAACCCAAAGATGCTATGTTTGCAGGGGTGTTAGACTCACCTTGGCGGTTGTGTCGCCCCTGTGGAGGGTGTAGAGGTGGTGTACTGCCCCCAAAGAGCAGCTCCAGGGGTGGGCCATCAGACGGAACAGGTGGAAGTTGTGTCCAAGTCGGTCAGTGGTCAGGAGCATCGTGCCGCTCGGGTCAAACTTGACCGCTGCGACAGGCTCCGTAGCATGGGCAGGGAAATGGGCAATGAAACCTTCGCCATCACAGTCATCCTGAACACTGATCTACAACAAGAAGTGAGGCCATCACAGTCAACCTGAACACTGATCTACAACAAGAAGTGAGGCCCTCACAGTCATCCTGAACACTGATTTACAACAAGAAGTGAGGCCCTCACAGTCATCCTGAACACTGATTTACAACAAGAAGTGAGGCCCTCACAGTCACCCTGAACACTGATCTACAACAAGAAGTGAGGCCCTCACAGTCATCCTGAACACTGATCTACAACAAGAAGTGAGGCCCTAACAGTCATCCTGAACACTGATCTACAACAAGAAGTGAGGCCCTCACAGTCATCCTGAACACTGATCTACAACAAGTTGTATAAAATCTAAATGGCAAGGTCTGTGGGTGAGCCATTATAAAATGACTGGTGCCATTTTAAAAGCACTAGTAGTGTAAAATGTACATACAGATGGATCTCGCTTTATGGTCACCTCGGTAAAGCAGCCCCCTCGCAATTAAGTTCACCCTACGGAAATCTCAAATTATTTCTATAATAGCAAAGTATAGGAAGTTAGTCCTGCTAATAAGGTCACCTTGCTGTTGAGGTCACTTTCACTCAGTGCTGAGGGTGACCTTAATAGAGAGGTTTCTCTCAGTGCTGAGGGTGACCTTAATAGAGAGGTTTCTCTCAGTCCTTAGGGTGACCTCAATAAAGAAGTTCCACTCAGTACTGAGGGTGACCTTAATAGAGAGGTTCCACTCAGTCCTTAGGGTGACCTTTATAGAGAGGTTCCACTCAGTTCTTAGGGTGACCTTAATAGGGAGGTTCCACTGTACATATTTGAGATGACTAACGTCACTTGCCTGCCCCTTGCCAGCGTTCTCAATGTCAATGATGGTGACGACTCCTGGCCGACACCCCTCGTTGTCAACAGCCTCTTTCTGAGTGTGGGAGGGAAACGACTTCATCCCTGTCAGACTGCTCGCCACCGTCTCACCAAATATGGTCAGACCCTTCGTGATAGTCTTCAAAGCAACACAACACCGCATATTCAAAATACACCCATGAGTTAAGCACATCCTCGCACACCAGGGGTCGCTGCTGCTGATTACATCAGTGCCAGCCAGCAGTACACCCTGGCTGATCGCTTTGCAAAATTCTGAATTTAAGCTCAGCCTATGAAATCGCTCACTAGATCAGTGGATCTCGGCAGGTCAGGTGGTCATAATAAAACTAATTTCAACCAACCGTGGCTCGTGTTACATGCAATGTTTAGGAAGTAGAAGCAATTAGTCGAATACACAATACCGCTCAGCTGCTCATGCTAATGGGCGAACGGGTCATTATATATTGGGATTCCCAGAAGTCGTTTATCCGTCTTCAAATTGGGGCAGGTATTTGCGCTGTTCTCACGGGTGACGCAGTCACGACTGGTGAAGTCAATTACTAGTTTGACTCAGCTAACTTCTGCACTTTGTGTAGGGGATCAGCCAGGGCTAGTTTTGCATGGCAAACAGCCCTGGCTTGCGAGGATAGTTAAGCACAGAAGACAGATATTTCTTGAGGTGCCTTCTAACTGGTCTGGGTGCATTGAAATGTGTGTTAACATCAGGTAGCATGTGATACTAGCTGTGTCAAGTCCTCAAACTAATGTCTCATCACAACAAATTGAACTAAGGCAACCATCTGCAAAAAAGTTAGAACACACACTTTTCAAAACTGAATTTCCTGTCTAAATTCTCAGTTGCCCCCCATCTGATGATGACGTTTATATTTTAATAGTGGTAAATTTCTTCTTTCCATGTCCAAATCATGTACAGTGTACAGTGGTTGTTACAAAAATTAATAATACGTAAAGCTATACATATTTTAAAATACAGATGTGCAAAAAATATACAATTATTATTACTAAATAAAATCAGCTACATTGTCTTACAACACATGTATACAAGTTATTAAGAATAATAACAATAAAAATAAATTAATTCTAATAATAAATAATTATATAATAATAATATTAATAATTAAATATGATCATGATGTTAAACATACAATAGAATGTTAAAATAATTTGTAAAAAGATGGGTCTTGAGTGCCACACTGATGCGCCAAACATTCGTTTTATGATGTCATGCTTAGCAATTCTGGTTTGTTGCGCCTCTGAACTTCCGTTCCTGACAATTTAATCAATATTAAAGTTTCATGCTGATCGCTACTATCATAGCTGACCGTGACTGACCTTGGCTGCGCTGATGACGGTGGCGGCATAGGACTGACGGCCGTCTCCCGTCATCCCTCCGCAAGACTGATGCACGGGGACCAGCTGCAAGAACACCACACCTCACTGACATGTCACACAGGGGAACTGACATGGCACACAGGGAAACTAACATGTCACACAGGGGAACTGACATGTCATACAGGGGAACTGACATGTCACACAGGGGAACTGACATGTCACACAGGTAAAGGTAAGTTCTTATATAGCGCAGTATTTAGTCCTCAGGACTGCTCAACAAGCTTTACACTTTATTCTCTGGCAGACCTGTTCAATCGAACACCATCTTGACTTCTCTGGCCTCACTGCAATTAATGTGTGAAGACTATTCATACACAAATATCCACCACTGTCTATAATCAGGTACTCATTCATACAGCTGAGTGAACTGGAGCAATGTAGAGTGAACAAAGTTGCGCAATGTTCGACACGGCAGCACAGGAGTCGAACCCCGGTTCTCTCGGTCGAGTCAGAAGCTCTGGCCACTGCACCACTCGGTGACATAGGTGAAAGGGGGCTGTTTCACTAACGTGTCACAGGGGACTGACATGACATGCTCATGAACTCGTATGACATGTCAGACAGGTGAACTGGCATGTTACTACTATGACATGTCAGACAGGTGAACTGAAGTGTCACTGCTATGACATGTCAGACAGGTGAACTGGCATGTCACTGCTATGATATGTCAGACAGGTGAACTGGCATGTCACTGCTATGACATGTCAGACAGGTGAACTGACGTGTCACTGCTATGACATGTCAGACAGGTGAACTGACGTGTCACTGCTATGACATGTCAGACAGGTGAACTGACGTGTCACTGCTATGACATGTCAGACAGGTGAACTGGCATGTTACTACTATGACATGTCAGACAGGTGAACTGACGTGTCACTGCTATGACATGTCAGACAGGTGAACTGGCATGTCATTGCTATGACATGTCAGACAGGTGAACTGGCATGTCACTGCTATGAAATGTCAGACAGGTGAACTGGCATGTCACTGCTATGACATGTCAGACAGGTGAACTGACGTGTCACTGCTATGACATGTCAGACAGGTGAACTGACGTGTCACTGCTATGAAATGTCAGACAGGTGAACTGACGTGTCACTGCTATGACATGTCAGACAGGTGAACTGGCATGTCAATGCTATGAAATGTCAGACAGACGAACTGGTGTGTCACTGCTATGACATGTCAGGCAGGTGACCTGACATGTCACTGCTATGACATGCTAGGCAGGTGAACTGACATGCCATTGCTATAACATGTCAGACAGGTGAACCGACATGTCACTGCTGATATGTCAGACAGATGAACTGATGAGTCACTGCTTTGATATTTTGTAAATTTCAACTCATTATTGTCATTCCATTGATCAAAACAGATTAGGAAAATAAATATAATACAGACTACACTTGATGATTATTTTCAAGAGCAAAGTTGTTATTTAAAAGTTTAAGATGGTTCAAGTTCAAGTTTAGTTTTTGACAGTTTCGATTATTTTTGACAGACACATTTAGACTTGGAGCATCATGAATGTGAAAACACCAGGGAAAGTGGAAGATGTCAACAGTCTTATACTGTCTAAGCTGCTTATTTTGTCTTACCTTCTTATCTGCATAGGCCAGCCATCGTGTTCCGAGAGTGATTGGGTTTGGATTGGGTCCAGGGCAAGGGTAACATGCTGTAAGGAATAACCAGTGTCTGTATGTGAGGTTTAGTCCACATCTAACTGTATTTGTAATCATTAATTACTCATAACATATGAATCTGTGAGTCTGTGTCCTAAGGTAACAAACAGGTAGGCATTGTCACACACATCTATGCACAATCACATTACATACGCATGTAGGCATGCAGGCATGCACGCGCACACACTCACACACAACATGCTACTCACTCACACGCACGCATGCACACACACAACATGCTACTCACTCACAAGCACGCACGCACGTGCACACACACACAACATGCTACTCACTCATACGCACGCGCACACACACTCACACACAACATGCTACTCACTCACATGCACGCACGCATGCGCACACACACACAACATGCTACTCACTCACACGCACGCATGCACACACACTCACACACAACATGCTACTCACTCACACGCACACACACTCACACACAACATGCTACTCACTCACATGCACGCACGCGCACACACACACATGCTACTCACTCACAAGCACGCGCACACACACTCACACACAACATGCTACTCACTCACACACAACATGCTACTCACTCACATGCACGCACGCACGTGCACACACAACATGCTACTCACTCACATGCATGCATGCACGCACGCGCACACACACACAACATGCTACTCACTCACACGCACGCATGCATGCACTCATGTGCACACACGCACACATTTGGAAACACTCAAAGAATCATTTGAAGTGACGAGCAAAACTTCATCTTTTGGGTTGTTTAAATAATAATAATATTTAGTGATAATAATATGTATTTGATGTAGCGCCACATTCAATGTAGTTCACAGCACTTTACAGAGATATACAGAAAATATTTTCAAAAATAATATGTTAAAAACAATACTTATTATGTCATAGATAAAATGATCTATAATATATTGCTATGAAATAATAATTGAGAAAATAAATATAACATGGAATATTTATATAAACATGATAAAACTAGTAGAAGACATACATAAAATAATCATATAATTTATAAAATGACGTTATAATTGTTTAATAATATACTAAGAAAAATAGTCACTTACAAGTGACACAGAATTTCTCCCTCAAGTCCAGTGCATCAAATGCTGCAATCTTCTCTGTGAAAGCCACAACAACGACCCTACAACACACCTTCTGTTGCTGCACCAACTATCTGGAATATGCTCCCTCTTAGTGTTAGATCAGCTGAAAATATTACACAATTTCGCTGCCATTTAAAAACTTATCTTTATAACCTTGCGTATCCACCTTAGCTCCTTGGCGAATCGATCCATCTATTGACGACTTTGATATGGCTTATCAATTCTGATATTGACTAACCCTTTTGTACTGACAACAATCAACAAACAAACAAACAACACCTGTAGAAGAAGACATTCCGTCAATGTTGCAAAACCTGTGCAACTAATTAAATTGTTATAACCATTCGTGACCTGCCACAGGAAGAGGGTATTAAGTTGCAAAACTGTGAAATTGAGTTTTGTACTTTTTGGATTCCACAGATCATGTGCTTTAAAACTGATACCTCATTTGATGAAATATCTTCAGTACATTTTTGATTTATTGCTAAAATTGCAGGAAACTTTTAAAAAGTGACAAGTTCAAAAATAGTATCTTTTGTTTTTTAATATGTGTTCATAAATCCCTGTGTTTTATTAGTTTTGGATTATCTTTTGAGGCAAATACACTGGTCATTGAAAGGTGTGATCATAAAGAATGCATTTCTGCCAGTCACAAAATTGATGGCACATGACTGAGACAGCTATTTTTGGCTCATCTGCAGAATAGGCCTGTGTCACTTAATGCCCGGTCCACAGTTCACGAATGGTGCTGCCGTTTCGAACCTTGGGCAAGTTTACTCGACTGTATGAATGAGTACCTGGCTACACACAGTGCTGGACATTTGTGTAATCTTTGCATATTTATTGCAGTGTGGCTGAATGCTTCCCAGAGAAATCAAGATGGTGTTCGATTAAATAGGTCTGCCAGGGAGTAAAGCGTAAAGTGCTTTGAGCAGACCCAGGGACTGGATACTGCGCTATATATAAGAATTTACCTTTTTTACCGAGATTTGCCCCCCCATCCCTTCCACCACCCCACTGTGAGATATTTGCACAAGGCACTCACCGTCCATTGCACTGTATGTCAGTGACAGGCAGCTTGAAGGTGATGTTGTGGACTTCATCACCGGTTCTCAAAGACAGGAACTTGACGCTACAGTACGGCTGTCCAGCACTGACGGCACACAGAAACATCGGTGTCACGCTACGATTCTTGGTCACGTCTCAAGATGTATACTACTTTAGGGGCACATCTTAACAGCACCGCTTGAAATAATGCCAAAGTTGTTTTATTTTGTAACAATAACTGTTAAGATCTTAAGGAGTACTCTGTCACATGGCCTGGCTTTGAAACAGCACAGGACATTTCACCTATTTCTGCTAATAATTACTCAATGGAACAGACAACCTCCCTTTGACTGCATAAACATTACATTTGTCTACATAGAATTAAGCAATGATCCTGTTTAGTTGTAAACCTTTGTCATTAAAAACCTCATCATAGTATACTTTGTTACTCTTCTGCAAAAACTGCATCAAACAAATTAATCAGTGGTTTTAACTGTAAGAATGCCTATCGTGCTTATCCAATAAATGCAATAATGCCTCATAAAACATATTCAATTATTAGAAACAAGTCAAATTTGACTTTTCCTGTTTTTACAGACTTATATCTAAGAGTGCCATTAATTAAACTTACGATATCCTCCACAGCACTGGAGTGTGAACCATTATCACATGATCATTGAAATCACCCAATGGCAATGCTTAAATCAACTGGCCAATGCGGACCATAGCAAGTTTTTCACAAAGCAATGACAAAGTGACACATCTAAAATATGAGACATCTTTCTGATACTACACAGTCATACCTGGAAGCATCACAAACAGCCAACAGGGGGCGCTTTGATGCGAACAAGTCGTGGCAGCCAGACGCTGAAGACAACAACATGGGAACATAACAGGTGAAACTTCCATATGCTAATATAAGTTTTTAAATCTTGTGCATATCAGAAATATTTGAGCAAAGGATAAAATAGTTTTCACCAAACAGCATACGGGATATATAGAGGGCGTTGTTGTGGCGACCTGGAGTGTTTGCATTTAGCCTCTGTGTTGTTTACAGCGACTCGTACTTCGTCCTCTCCTGCAGCATGTTGGGGATCAACTGGATCCCCTCCAATTTGCGTATAAACACAATCGAGGTGTGGATGATGCAGTTCTCACTCTATATCATAATGTGCATACTCACCTGGAAAAGCCCAAGTCATTTGCCAGGATAGTCTTCATTGACTTTCCGTCGGCTTTCAACACCATCCAGCCACACATCATGATGAGTAAACTTGTCAATATGCATGTGAACCCACACATCATCTTGTGGGTAAACCAGTTTCTTACTGAGCGTAAGCAAGTAGTGCGCTATAATGGTGCTGTTTCGAGCTCACTCTTCACATTCACCGGTGCCCCCCAGGGCTCGGTGATCCCCCCTGTTCTGTTCACACTTTACACAGACGACTGTTGTAGCACCCAGGAGAGCGTCAATTTAATCAAATACATACAGCGATGACACAGCAATCGTCGACCTATCCGGCTCTGATCAAGTGTGTGCGTGCGCTGTAGCTGATTTCACAGTGTGGTGTGACAATCATTTCCTAGACCTGAACGTTCGTAAAACTGAAGAACTCATAATAGATTTTAGGAAAAATCTTACTTCTCCCAAGAGACTATTCATTAACCGAGAGTGTGTAAGGAGAGCAGACAAATACAAGTTACTCGGCACTATCATTGATGCAAAGCTCACATTTGGTGAAAATACAGCGATAATTAACAGAAAGTGCCAGCAAAAGCTGTATTTCTTACGCAAGCTCAGGTCACTCAGTGTCAGCACACATGTTCTACAAACCTTCTACAGATGCTACATAGAAAGCTCTATTACATTTGGGTTTCTTGTGTGGTACGGTGGCCTGAGTACCGTGCATCGCAACACTCTGGCACGAACAGTCGGGGTTAGTGGCAAGGTGGTGGGAAAAAAGCAGACCAGTCTAGAAGATCTATACAGGCAACGGGCAGAGAGAAAGGGAAGGAACGTCTTCTCAGACCCCGAACACCCCCTGTTCCCATGCTATAAACTACTTCCTTCTGGCCGCCGCTTTCAACTCCCTCACTGCAAATTGAACCGCACTCGAAACTCTTTTGTTCCCTCGTCAATAAGACTAATGAATAAGTAACTGACATTCGTTCCCCTCCATCTATGCCAGTCTGACACCGAGTGAGCCTGAGATGATTTGTGAGATGATTTAACTTCAACTTAACTTTTTTTAAACTGTTGTAACTTATTTAACTTATTTGACATATTTAACTCATCTATTTATTTAACCGATATAACTTTAATTACTTTTACTCTTTTTATTTTTACATTATGTATATTGCATGTACATTTGTTTTATATGTCTTAATATGCTGCTCTACACTCCAAATGAATTTCCCTCCCAAGGGACAATAAAGTATTGTGATTGTGATTGACACACTGAGTGATGATGAAGTAAAGGGACCATAAAGTAAAGGGACCCGTATTAACATTGTATTATGGATAGTATATAATGAGTGATGAAGTAAAAGGGTATTAACATTATATTCTGTGTAGCCTATAAAGAGTGACAAAGTAATAGGTTATTAACACATATGTCATTGTATTCTGTGTGGTATATAATGAGTGATGAAGTAATAGGTTATTAACATTGTATTCTGAGTGGTATATAATGAGTGATGATGTAAAAGGGTATTAACATTATATTCTGTGTAGCATATAAAGAGTGACAAAGTAATAGGTTATTAACATATGTCATTGTATTCCGTGTGGTATATAATGAGTGACGAAGTAATAGGTTATTAACATTATATTCTGTGTAGCATATAAAGACTAGAGTGATAAAGTAAAAGGTTATTAACATTGTATTCTGTGTGGTATATAAAGAGTGACGAAGTAAAAGGTTATTAACATTATATTCTGTGTAGCATATAAAGAGTGATAAAGTAAAAGGTTATTAACATTGTATTCTGTGTAGCATATAAAGACTAGAGTGATGAAGTAAAAGGTTATTTACATTGTATTCTATATATCAAATGAATGAAACTTTATTTCAACAACAAAAATAACTAAAAAAATAATACACATACAAACCTACGTAATACTGTATAAAACAGTACATACATTTACAAGTGACATCACCTAGAATACATAGAACATCACTTTCATGTCCATTCATGGTAGGCCATTCATAAATAAGAACAATTTAAAGTAATAATAACATATCCCTAATTCCAGTCATTTTTACCAAAAACAGTTACTTCATTACTTTCCATTAAATGCATAACTTTCAATCATTTTGCTTTATATTTATTTTTACAAAAATGAATTTTCTGATAATAAATATATAGGGTGATGTAGTACCAGGTGATTAACAATATATTGTGTGGATAGGAGATGTACCTGTGAGAGGTGTGGGCAACACCTTGAGGAACCTGACTGGACCCTGTCTCACTGACATCACTTCCTGGGCTTCACCATTTGCCTACAAACCACAACAACACAGTTAACATGTCCGTCACACACTGGGCAGATTATGGTCGTAAACTGTCATCATCATCTCTTTCACAACAACGTTTTGTACTAAACCAATCTTGATACTTGTCCCTGTTCACGATATTGCCTAGATTCTTGTATGCTGTACCTGGGAGCTCAGATTCCTGGAGATACAGGTGCTACAGAAGTTTATTATTATTATATCAAGTTTGCAGATATAATCCATGAAAAAAGGATAGTACCGATATAGAACTTTGGCCATCACCTTATACAGTTTAATTTATTATTATGGTTCATCTATCAATGATTGTTTAAAGTAGTTTTCTTATTGAATGAAAATACAAAATCCGTTGTAATAAATCATTACACAAGTTTGTTGAGAACTTACCGGAATTGCCCATATTTGGATTCCGTTTGTGTAGCCAATGACAAGGAGGAGAGGAGGCACATCCCCGCTCTGGGCGTCATAATCGGGGTTAGTGTGCATTGCTGCAAAACATGACATGGTAAAGATTATATGAAAGGAAACACAGGCTACTAAGGGATCATCTCAAAATGTTGATGTCAGATATAAGATGAAATTACTTTCATTTGGGGAGGGGGGCAGAGGCAGTTTTGTTTGGCATAGGATGTCGATATTTCATTTCCTCAGACAGGACACTATTTCCATGACACACCATCAAAAGTGTCTCAGTCCCGAATCCTGTTGACAGCAGTTTTCAGTACACAAGATTACTTTAAGGAGAGAACTTGATTTGAAAGAACAAAATCAGGCTTATGAGTGCATAAGAATGTCAGTGAGACGGTCCCTTGGTCTAGTGTCAGTGAGACGGTCCCCTGGTCTAGTGTTAGTGAGACGGTCCCTTGGTTTAGTGTCAGTGAGACGGTCCCCTGGTCAAGTGTCAGCGAGACGATCCCCCGGTCTAGTGTCAGTGAGACAGTCCCTTGGTCTAGTGTCAATGAGATGGTCCCTTAGTCTAGTGTCAGTGAGATGGTCCATTGGTCTAGTGTCAGTGAGACGGTCCCTTGGTCTAGTGTCAGTGAGACGATCCCCTGGTCTAGTGTCAGTGAGACGGTCCCTTGGTCTAGTGTCAATGAGATGGTCCCTTAGTCTAGTGTCAGGGAGACAGTCCCCTGATTTAGTGTCAGTGAGATGGTCCCCTGGTCTAGTGTTAGTGAGACGGTCCCTTGGTTTAGTGTCAGTGAGACGGTCCCCTGGTCAAGTGTCAGCGAGACAGTCCCCTGGTCTAGTGTTAGTGAGACGGTCCCCTGGTCTAGTGTCAGTGAGACGGTCCCCTGGTCTAGTGTCAGTGAGATGGTCCCTGGTCTAATGTCAGTGAGACTGTCCCCTGGTCTAGTGTTAGTGAGACGGTCCCCTGGTGAAGTGTTAACGAGACAGTCCCACAGTCCAGTGTCAGTGAGACGGTCTCCTGGTCAAATGTCAGTGAGACGGTACACTAGATGGTCCCCTAGTCTAGTTAGTGAGACAGTCCCCTAGTCTAGTGTTAGTGAGACGGTCCCCTGGTTTGGGTTAGTGAGACGGTCCCCTGGTCTAGTTAGTGAGATGGTCCTCTGGTCTACTGTTAGTGAGACGGTCCCCTCGTCTAGTGTTAGTGAGATGGTCCTCTCGTCTAGTGTTAGTGAGACGGTCCCCTGGTCAAGCTGGTACTGTCCACCTACAGTTGATGTCCGCTTGCTGGAACTGCACCCAGTGAACTTTCTCGCGGTCATCTGTCTTCTGGGCCGTATTGCTGTACGCCTAAAACAAGACACACACCACAGAGTCAAATAATAACCTCAACAGGGTCCATACACTTGAACAACTATCAAATTGCATCCATTTTCCATGCCTTTTCCAGGCTCCCTTTAAATAAATCCATCCCAAAAACAGTTTACATATGAGCACGATAATTACACAAAACATATATTTTACATATAACTAATAATATACCTGTACTAACTTACACACACCGTGGAACCAACCAAAGGCTGCCATTATAAATCGCCAAATGTTACAGCATGTCAAATTTGATCTTTTAAAACGTGTTCCCTCAGTGGCACCCACTGGAGGCAAGTGGTTTGCCACTCGTGGTTTCCGTAGTTGGGAACTGAATGTTTTGGGTGTTTGCTTTTATTTCTGTATAATTCAAGGATTTCTCATGCCATTTAAAAAATTCAGGCTTTCAAGGCCTTAATGTTTAATTAATGAAATGTCAAGCTATTCAAGGATTTCCATACCTCGTACGAACCCTGGAGTGATCACTAAAAACCCATGATCTAACTGATGGATGACAGACATGGGGTCAAATGCAAATGCATTTAAATGCATTTAAATGCGACTGATCCAGTATTTGCATTTGAAAATTTGAAGCCAAACATATTTGCATTTGCATACATTTTAAAAGTATTTCAAAAATCAAATAATTCTCAAATACCTTTTTCAAATACTTACAGCATTTAATTTTGTCAATGAAAACTGTTATCACAGCTGTGCTTAATTAAATTGTTGCTTGGTCTAGGCAGTGGATACAGGTCACTCATGTTACTTATGTGATCACCAAGGCATGACATTCACTGAGAGAAAACTGGCCTCCCTGTAGCTCTTTTATTAGTTGACCAACTGCAGCCAGTTGCATGCTTTGATCATTAACTCAGCTTTAACTTGGGTCATTGTCAGATGGATGATCTGTGTATCAGCTGGCCTGCCACAGGGTCAGCTTAGCAAACATTTAATTGATAGTGTGTGGCTTAATATAATTTTATTAAAAGACAGTGTCATAGTTTAGTGCATCAGTGGGCACAGGAAACAGGATTGACCTGTCACAGGGGAAAAAATTAACAATGTGTGACCAAGAAGAGCTTGGTACTATTGACTCAATGAACTCCCTTAATTCTGGATAAACAATGGTCAAGTATAGCTCTTTCTTGTCATTAATTATTGTGCACGGGCATGAGGACGTCAAGAGAATTAGAAAAGTATTTTAAATACTTTTGAAAAGTATTTGCATTTGCTATAAACAAAATGTATTTGCATTTGAATTTGCATTTGAAATGTCAAAAGTATTTGCATTTAAATACTTTTCAATGCATTTGAACCCATGTCTGATGGATGACTACACTGCGGAGCCTGGTAGATGCTGGAGTACATCTACTCATCATGTTAAGATGAGTAAAGATCAAGACTGCTGTGTCTGCTATACCATTATCATCAAGTGAAACTCGATAGAGTACTTACTGGCACAACATCTTGGAAGAAATCCACTACACTTTCAATCACTGTCTTGTCGCTGAAATAAAATCTAAATATAGTCATTTTTACAAATTCAAACTTGACGCTCAAACTTCATAAGAAATGTCAGCTTATATGATCTTATTCTGGTCAGTATGCATATTTAATGATGACAGTTCCATAATTTTTATTTTTTATTTTGGTGAGGTCTGTACAGTTTATTTAATTTTGGCAGTTCCATCACATTTTCTAGTTCTAATATACTTGTAAAAAAATACTGAACTCTTACGGAGCAAACAAATGGATTCGGTAATTAATAACCTTGTTAAACGCGGGATGCAATGGTTATTTTGCTTGCGTCTGGGTTTCAATATCTATGCACATAGGTTGCAGGATCTTGCATACCATAAACCACTGTACATTCTGCATGTGAGTCAAAGCAATTGTATTGAATTTGGGTCCATCTTGATTTTGGCATTATTATAACTAAAATTTTCCTAAATTCTATAAGAACAAGAACAAGAAAGTTTTATTTAGACCCCAATTACAATATGTGTACAATATCAAATTAACGTAACATGAATAGGCATATATATTCATATATACAAATGCAGTGTAATTTCAAATTAGATGGGGTCTGTGACTCCCATTAAGACAATAACAGTCGCTCTCATAGGAGCCACAATAATAATTTGTTTCAACTCAATTTTACCGAAGGAAGTGCAAATGTAAATGTAAATGTGCAGGAAAAGAAAAGAAACCGAGATTACTTGATTACATATATGCATGTATTGGAGTATTAATAAAATAAACAAATACTAGTTGTCAATAGTACACATAAATATACTTGATATGTATGTGTATATGCACAAATACAATATCCATATGCTGATTTATATATATACAATACATATCCATACATATCACATACAATAATACAGTTTTAATGACTTTGATAGCATGTATAGCAGTTTAATATTGTACACGTATCTACATATTTTTCTAATAAATTTTTTTTTGCATAATTACCAAAACTTCTGAAGCTATGTGTTCCAATCTTCTCTGTGACTAACTTTGAGGTATTGTTAATGACATGTGGCAAACTATATCTAAGACATCTTTTGACAAATTCATGTTTTGTTCTGAATGGGTGTAACTCTGTTTTTTCCTTGTGTTGTAATTGTGTACGTAAGCATTTGTAATTATTTTCCAATTTAATAGGTAAGCAGGGAGGTCATGATGTACATATTTATAATAAAACTTAAGTTCATGTAATTTTAACATGTCGACAATTTTTAAGATATTCAATTTTTTTTAAAGTGGCTCAGAGTGTGAATTATATTTACTTATAGATAAAATTCTCATAGCTTTCTTTTGTATTTTCAACATTTTACTACCTTGGTATCCCCTCACCATAATACAATAGTTAATGTGTGATAAAAATAACGTATTATATAAGATAATTTTAATTTAATTATACATTGATGCATTAATTCCCCAACTCCAGGGAGTACAACATTATAACAAATATTGTCTTACTGCACTTCTGAGGCCCAAATAGTGATATGATTTGCAGCAACATGCACTATAGGGGCCTATCGTTTATTTCACGGCCACAGCGACGCAACCTGTCACAAACCAGAGCACTAGATTTAACAAGATTGCCACCCAGAGAATTAACTCTAGACGGTGGACAAGGAAACCTTTTGGCTTATCGAGAGTCCAACACTTTTTTCTATGTGTATCCCGCCCTTCTGGGGTAAGTGTCAATTTTATTTTTAAACATATTCACGCTATTACTATTAGCACCCACACAATCAGCAGATAATCTGTTCCAATCATTTACAGTCCTTTGTAAACTTTGTGAGAACTTTCTTATATTTAATCAAAACTGCTCTTTTACTTATGTAACTTCATGTCCTCTAGTCCTTCTATTTTTCTAACTGAGAAACAATATTTCTATCATTATTTTCATAACCATTCAATATTTTAAAAACTTAGATCTGATCTTTGGTAGTGAACTAATATCTTCCCTGGTAAACACCGAACTACTCAGCCTCAAGAGTGTCCTACGGTTAAGATGCAACTTTACATTATTTATAATAATTTATATGTTTGAGATGATGCTCGGATATGTCACGAATATAAAACTGATGTTTGGAGTTCTGATCTTTGGCTTTGTGTTCTATGCCTAGGCTATGGACAAGTGAGTGATAATACAGTGATTTCACACATCACACCATCACGATTGTTAACGTTTACCGTCACTTAATTTTATTCTACACAAATTGCAAACGTTTTAAAGAAAATATAAGACTGTAAGAACAAGTTGTCGTTTACGAGAACGCCACAGAACCCTGTTCAATATCCATATCCACCTTAATGATAATAACAAACGTCGTCGATCGTACTGGAACTCAATTGAAGGGAGGGACGAACGCCCAGCACAAAAAGAAAACAAAGCGTTTCTGTCTTACGTTACGGGCTGCGGCCGCACTGTCGATCCTCCACTTCGGTACGATTTTCGTGGAGAATCGGCAGACATGATTGTCCGTCACAATAATAACACGCCACGAAGAATGGGAGTGTGTAATACGAATTAATAGCAATGTGTGTTGACAAACCAAGCACTACCCAGTGTAAATAAATATGGCGACAGTGATGACGTCAGTGTTGTTTTGATCCGCGAAGCATTGAACACGTGCCACTATTTACAAATAAACTGGCGTTGCTTCTGCGCAGTTGAGAAAGACAATGATTAATGCGTGTTTTTAAAGGTTCTGCAATTTACTAAATAACATAATTCCAAACAAGATCGAATCAATTTTGTCCATAACATGCATGGGCCTATATAACGGAGGCGGTGGTAGAGATTGAATAATCTTCTTTCGAGCTAAATATATGTATAGGCCAGGCTGAGGCAGCATGGCCTCTTGGGGTAGGCGGCCACCATCAAGTTAAATACTCCGAATGTCCAAAAATCATGTGCAAAATGATGCTGATATAGATATTGTATAACCATAACTATATTGATAGCATGCTTGACGTCGAGTGTAACGAAGAAAGGTTAATCGATCCCCAAGAAATGTTGGTCATACATCAAAAATGTAAGAAAGGACTTTGTTGGTATACCATCACTGAAAGACCACAATAATCATCTGGTTTCGTCTAGTAAGGGGAAAGCAGATATACTGTCAAAGCAGTACCAAACTGTCTTCACAAAGGAAGATCTTGTCAACATTCCAGTCATGCCTCAATCACCATATTCCGCAATGCCGGGAATGACTGTCACAGTACATGGAGTACACAAGCTGTTACTCAGACTGAAGCCCGGCAAAGCGCATGGCCCTGACGCAATCCCAAACAAAATTCTAATGGAGACAGCTGATCAAATTGCACCTTGCCTGGCTAGAATATTCCAACAATCCATCGACACGGGTGAGGTCCCCCTTGACTGGAAACATGCTAATATATCAGCAGTATTCAAGAAGGGTGACAAATCAGTCGCAGCAAACTATAGGCCAGTATCCCTCACATCAGTATGCTGCAAACTATTTGAGCATATTATCTACAGCAACATAATGGGACACCTGGACTCTAATAACATCATCGTAGAGTACCAGCATGGGTTTAGGAATAAACATTCATGTGAGACACAATTAATTGGTGCCACAGAAGACATTACAAAGAATATAGATAACGGCCACCAAACTGATCTCCTAATACTGGACTTTTCTAAGGCCTTTGACACCGTGCCCCATGCACGCCTTATGGGAAAACTCCAGTATTACGGGGTCAGTGATGGAGTCACCAACTGGATTTCAAATTGGCTAACTGACAGAAAGCAGAATGTAGTAGTAGATGGCGAGACGTCAGAAGAAGTGACAGTCGAGTCTGGGGCTTTTATTATATGTCAGTGATATAGGAGAGGGGATCACCTCTAACATCCGGCTTTTGCCGACGATTGTATTTTATACCGGCGTATCAAGAACAGTATTGACGCAGAAGCCCTCCAGTCCGACCTGCAGAGGCTGGTGGACTGGTCTGCAACCTGGCAGATGCATTTTAATATATATAAATGCTCAGTTATGCATATCACCAAGAAGAGAACTGTCCACCAATCCCAGTATACCATCAATGGAGACAACCTGGGAATTGTACACCACCACCCGTACCTAGGTGTGGAGTTCTCTGATGACCTCAGATGGAACATTCACATATCCCATCTATCTGCCAAATCTAATCGTGTATTAGGTTTTATCAAGAGAAATCTGTATAAATGCTCAGAGAAAACTAAGCAATCGGCTTACTTTACACTAGTTCGTCCTAACCTCGAATACGCGAGCGCTGCTTGGGATCCATACACCAACAAAATATTAACGAACTTGAGAAAATACAGCGACGAGCAGCAAGATTTTTAATGGGTAACAACAGTCGGGAAAGCAGCGTAACATTACTGATGAAAACACTCAAGTGGGAGTCCCTAGAACGCCGCAGAGAGGTCAGCCGCCTAGCAATGTTCTATAAATCTCTACACGGAGAAATAGCTCTTCCTTTGCCAAGTAACCTTGTTCACTCAATCAACAACACCCGTGGCCACAGTGAACGATTTATTCAGGTGCCGGCAAGGACTCAGGTTTATGCTAACAGCTTTTTTAATAGAACTGTAAAGAACTGGAAAGGACTAACCGAAACAGTTGTGTCTGCAGCCACGGTGGATACTTTTAAATCTAGGCTGGGCAGACGACTCTAAAATTCCCTGTAGTGCTATGGCATATGTCCCCCCCACACTATATTGGCGTAATGACCTTATGGTTTTTGCCAATTATTATATAGACATAGACATCCAGAAAGTTCAGCAATATAAGACTGATGCAATTAAATCACAATGTATTTTTGAAATATTTTATGCATTTTTAATATTTTGCTAATCCTCAAACTGGTGCAATTCTTTATTTAATAAATGGTGCGCTACGGGGGAAAGGCAAGGTTATTTAGACCTGTAAATTTTTAAATGACGGCGGAATTGTGTAATATTTTTAACTGATCTAACATTAAGAGGGAGCATATTCCAAAGAGTTTGTGCAGCAACAGAAAAACCCTAGTTTCAATGCTGGTGTCGACTCTAGGAACAAAACGTAAGTCAGAACTAGTTGATCGAAGCTGGATAGGTTTATAACATGGTTGTTTACATGAAAATGCTTGCATGCTGTAATTAACTGATGAAATATTAATAAACCAATTCTGGTTACAAAACAATGAGACCCACACATATTACATAGGTAGCAACAAATATATGATATGTTAATTATAATTTAAATTTAACAATTAAACAGCTTAAAAAAATCAGAACACATTATTTATGTATTATCCAAACATGAAATTTGCATGAATTTTACAATTTGAAATGTTCGTATTATGCGAAACTAATACATGCGAAATAGACCAGATAAAAACAAACGCTAAATAATTTATGAAGTTACATAAAATAGCACGTGTCAGCTAAATTTAAACTATATTTCATATTTGACCCAAAAGTATATGTCATTTCAATAAAGGTTTGCTAAAGTGTCCACGTTTCATTTGGCTTTAAGTAGGCCTACAAAAAAAAACCTTGTCACGTCCTACGGGCAAAAAATGGGGTTTTTTGAAAGCATCCTTTAACATTTCTTGTAAAATACCGTAGAATGGTAACATTATTACAAAAATCCAAGTTAAATCCACTGTGAGCAATGCCTTTTGATTGAAAATTGGCCAAATTGTTCGTGTATTGTTCTTATCGATATATACAACAAAAAACCTCACAAAGTTCCTTGCAAAATTACGGTTTGTTACCATGCGCTCTGCGATTTCTTGCAAATGCCGTACCAAGGTAACATTGTTATGAAAACTCAAATTTTATCCAAAAGCATCCTCGCGAGCTACGGATGGAATATGATTAAGACTGCCCATTGTAGTTCGCTAAATTAATTATAGGCCCTTAATTTACAGCTGTTCTTGTGTCTAGAACCCTTAGCCAGGAATGTTAAAGTTTCCAGTTTACCCGTTCTCATTCTTTATCTACCCGTCATGCTCATGAAAAAAAACATTACACATGCTTTGGTCATTGACATCGGAAAGTGGTGAATATTCAGGGGGCTGAGGCTCTCCGAAAACCTCCAACTGCACCCCCTTGAGGGCTCTCCGAAAACCTCCAACTGCACCCCCTTGAGGGCTCTCCGATAACCACCAATTGCACCCCCTTAAGGGCTCTCCGAAAACCTCCAACTGCACCCCCTTGAGGGCTCTCCGAAAACTTACAACTGCACCCCCTTGAGGGCTCTCCGAAAACCTTCAACCGCACCCCATTCATATTCTCCAAAAACCTCAACAGCACTCCTTTGAGGATCGCAAAATATTCAAAGTTCAAACCAAGCTCATGAACTCGCTATCACACTTAGTACAATGCTTGTTTTATCATAACGCAAACACTCTTTTGATCTTGCTATTGGGAACATAGAACCACATTATGGTCCAACACAAGATCACGATATCTGAAGAATAAAAATCCCGTGAATCAAAGATCCAAATACCCATTATTCGAAAAAGAAAAACCCGTTGCAATTAAAAAAATCCGTTGAAATTTTCAAAAAATCCGTTCCAAGAACGGGTTTTCATAACAATGTTACCATGGTGCGGCATCTCTGACTAAGAACTTGCCAAGAATTGTCTGTCTGTCTGTCTGTCTGTCTGTCTGTCTGTCTGTCGAACCGTGATGTGGGAACCACGAATCCAGCATAGTGCCCGCGCTCCGCTTCAAAGGGCACTTTACTGGAAATCTCGACATAATTACCGGTTCGACCATTCTCACGAGCAGCTGAGCTGTAATTTGTCATTTTGTAGTCAGGTAATTACTTCAAATTCCCAAACATTACATATAACATGAGCCACTATTGGACTAGTCACAGACAGTCGAATCTTGAATGGCAACGAGATGATTGGCTCAGCTTATCTTCAGCGTTCAAGCAAGACGCTAATATAATGTTGAAACTGGTTTTTAAATCAGCAGCGTCATTGTCCACAATGGGATGCCCAGAAAGAGTGATGTCATTTCCATTAAAACTGGCCAATGGTCAAGTTCCAATGGTTACAAGCAGAACGCCTTATCTAGTCCCAAACAAAAATGAGGTTGTGTTATCTCGAAAGCACCCCTCATTACATGTTCTTGTAAATTGCGGCAGTATACGGTTATCACAAATCCACATTTTCCACAACGAGTAATGTCATTTCAGTTACAGTTGGCCAAAGTGTTCATATGTTATGTATAAATATATACAAGTTTAAAAACTAATCAAGTTACGTTAAAATGACGTTTTACCGTATTGACTGCACTTCCCCATGATAAGATTTGTCTGGCACCGTTTCTTCACTGCATCAGATGATTAAAACAATGCAAATATTGAAGTTACGTGCTTCATGGAATGCGCCTACCACAAAAAGACGAGACAGAAAGTTCCGCTTGAAATGATGTGGTTTTGCTTGTTTTTAAATCGTGACGTATTATAAAAAGAACTGAGGCTGCGACCAAAACGTTGAAAGGCAATGTGAAAAATCTTCAACATTCCCCCTGTGAACCACAAAAATACTCAGCATCCCCTAGATATCGCAACAAAATCTTCGGCACTACCCCTTCCCCCGTTGTCTGAAGTAATACCCGACAGGAGTTGAATAAATAAATCTGGTAACCAGCGTTAGTTATGGAACTACGTCAATAACATTATACACAGACGGCCTGCTCCATTGATATCTGATCATGTGTCAGTTAAGTCTCTATGCGACTCGTTCTCTAGTCACTTTAAGAATAAAATCAGTATTATTCGTTCTGCTTTCTCACGTCATACTTTAAGTAATCTCAGTGTGGACTTTCCACAAGTAAATTCTCTACTTGTATCATTTGAACCTGCAACAGTTGATGAAGTTAGGAAAATAATTATGTCCTCCCCAAATAAATCTATTTCCAACACTACTGCTAAAAAAGCATGTCTCGATACACTTGTTGGACCTATAACAAATATTATAAACACTTCACTTTGCTTTGGCTGTTTTTCTGATGATTTCAAATACGCCCATGTCACACCACTTCTTAAGAAGTCAACTCTACCGACACAAGACAGACGTAAACAGTTATATACCTATTTCTAACCTCAGCTTTATTTCAAAAATACTAGAAAAGGTTGTAGCAAGTCGTCTAAGGTCTCACATTAGCACAAATGTCTTAACTAATGTGTCACAATCGGCATATAGACATTTTCATTCAACAGAGACTGCCCTCTTAAAGGTTCATAATGACATTAACTTGAACATTAATAATGGTAAAGTGACTGCACTTACCTTACTAGATCTCTCTGCCTCTTTTAACATGATTGATCACAACATTCTCATTGAATGTATATTAAAGTGGTGCGGCATATCTGGCACAGCTCTAAGCTGGTTTTCTTCATATCTTACTGATAGAGACCAAACTAAAAAAAGATTGGGTATTGCTTTGCTTTTTACTCTTTACACCACGCCACTTAGCTCTGTTATACAAAGACATATCTTGGATCATCATCTTTATGCTGATGATACTCAGATCTACATTTTCGTTGGCTACCCCGGAGACAAATCGCTCCCTTAACCAACTTAGTGATTGCCTTCGAGATTTCTTCCACTGGATGACTGACAGCAAGTTGAAATTACATGCAAATAAAACTGAATTAATCATTTTTGGTACTCCAATGCAGCGTAGTAAACTGGATGTTTTTTTTCCTACGCGTATTTTGAATCAGTATATCACGCCAGCAACCTCGGTGCGGAATCTAAGAGTGATCTTTGATAGTAACTTCAATTTCCGACAACACATATCTCAAACATGTCGCTGCTGTTTTTATCATATTCGTGATCTTAACCGTATTCGCCGGTATATATCATTTTCTGTTGCTAAAACTATCGCAACAGCGCTTGTTAGCAGCAGACTTGACTATTACAATTCCCTCCTTTATAATATCGCTAGCAAGGATATCACAAAACGTCAGCGTGTCCAAAATTGTCTAGCAAGAGTAGTTACAAGATCTCCTCGTTTTTCTCGCTCTGTACCACTTTTGAAGTTTTTGTATTGGCTACCTGTACGATATTGTATAATATTTAAGATATGTACCATTACATACCAGGCACTGTCCAGTAAGCAACCATCTTATTGGCATTCATTGCTTACTCCTGTAAGAAAACCTATCCAGCTTCGATCATTTAGTTCTGACCTACTTTTTGTTCCTAGAGTCAACACTAACATTGGAACTAGGGCTTTTTTCTGTTGCTGCACCAATTCTTTGGAATATGCTCCCTCTTAATGTTAGATCAGTTGAAAATACTACAAAATTCCGTCGTCATTTAAAACGTTTCTTTACAACCTTGCTTATCCACCGTAGCTCCCTTGCGCCTTGACCTATCTGTTGACAACTGGAATACCACTTATGGATTTTGAGATTAACCAATCCTTTTGTTTTGATGCGCCTCTGAGCTTGGTTTCGAAGGATTTAGGTACAATATAAGTTATCTTATTATTATTATTATCTATCTCAAATGTGACGGAAGTTTGTGAGAAATGTGCAAGCCCAGGCTAAAAAATGCACTACCATCTAAAAATCAACGTGCCGCTGTCTTCTCATGACGACGCCAGAAATGCCGAAACGACGTGAACGTTTCTTTACGTCATAATGTGTCGCCTTGATTCCCGCCATCACAAAGCAGCGACCACTCGTCTGTTTACATGCATAGGAAGTGAAGGCGATTACGTGAAGTAATTGTCGGCCATCTTGCTTTGCCACAAACCGTCGATAATACATCTACGGACAGTGATTACGCGTCACATTTGGTGCGTGAATACTTACGTCACGTCTGGTGGCAGGTTTAAATTAAATTACCGGGAGGAACACGTAAAAGCAAGAATTGTGGACACGTATGTGCACGTTTTGTTAAAGATACGTGAGAAAACGCCAATTCGTTGAAATAATATGGCGGCAAAATCATAATGTATATAGATCAGTGGCACCGACAGGTAACGAGCACTGATCTATATAGATCAGTGGTAACGAGAGATGCGGGATTATTTATTGTATTTTACACAGCTTTGATGTACGGGCGTATCTAGTCAGATTTGTGACACATGGGATGAAAGTAGTTGCTCTCCTCCTTGTTCCCTGATGTACAGGGTTGAGGGTCAGGTACAATATTGCCGAACCACTTATACCACTGTCGTGAAGACTGCCAATGCGGGCCATCTACAGTATGTGATAGTGAATATTTGTTTTTATAGGATAATTTTGGCGATATGTTTGGAGTGAAGCTTCAGACACAATTGTGTGTATTTATATTGCGCGCTTTCAAATTCTCTTATAGTAGAAGCTCTCCCGTTTCTCGTTTTTCTACTGTGAATCAATACGTAAAACAAAAAATCCTGTCGTGTAAACTAAGAACAGTTGTAACGACTCGATGTAACATGATGTTGTCTAGAGTGATCCACAGTTTAAACATACACAATCCGTTCGCTTTGGATGAGAAATGATCGGAGCATCTGCATCTTCAATGTCGATTAATTGTAAATATTACACTTTGAGTTTGATTAAATTCAGACTTGCAAGCAACATTTCACTGCCAGCAGACCAGTTTGCTATGGGATGCAGTAGGTGCGAACGCACCCCACCCTGCCGAGAGAAAATAATCGCGCTTGGGAGGGAAGTAGTTCCACTTGGAAGGTAGTACTTTTGCTTGTTCTTAAATCGTAACGTACAATAAAATTAATTGAGGCTGCGACAAAACACGGAAGGCAACTTTCAGACACTGATAAAACATTACCCCCTCACTGCGAACAATCTTCAACAACACCCTTCGACACAGCGATAAATCTCTTAAATACACGTCACAGTGTGTCGCCGGGGTTCCCGCCATCACAAGGCAGCGACAGACAACGAGAGAAGCGTGTTTCTTTATTATATTTAATACATTTCCGATGTCCGAATATTGGGGTGTGTGTGTGTGTGTGTGTGTGTGTGTGTGTGTGTGTGTGTGTGTGTGTGTGCGCGCGCGCGCGCGCGTGTGTGTGTTTTTGAAGGATTATTGCATACACTTATTTTGTGTATTGGCAGAGTATTTGGAATAAAGCTTCGGACACAACTTTGGCCATAATATTGCGCGTCCTCACATTCTCGTCGTAGTAGAATAGAAAGTCTTCCTATTGTCGTTTGTATACTCTTAATCGCTAACATACATTGCTGCCGTTTGAACTAAAACTGTTAATGTTTAGTTACCTAGTGTGAAGGATCCACCGTTTAAAAATAAACAATCCAGTCGGTATGGACGATAAATTATGGGAACATGTCAAAAGTTGATTACTTATTAATATTATACTTATAATAAAATCCACATATGCATGCAATATTTGTCGTCAGCAAACCCGTTGACTGGGTATGCGATTGGAGCGAACGCAC
The DNA here is from genome assembly GCA_020002185.1 of Paraescarpia echinospica. Taxonomy (NCBI): domain Eukaryota; kingdom Metazoa; phylum Annelida; class Polychaeta; order Sabellida; family Siboglinidae; genus Paraescarpia; species Paraescarpia echinospica. The sequence continues at coordinate 58,448,791 of CM034539.1, read as the reverse complement.
ATCTCTCCGCGGCAGGGGCGTAGTGAGGGTTGTCTGTGCCCGAGTGCAAAACATAATTCGGCGCCCCCCTCCCCCAACACCCGACGTATATTTCACTTTTATTTTACATCTCCGAGCAAACTGAACTGGTCATGCAACCGTGCAATTTGACAAGTTCTTGCGTATAAAATCTCTACATTAAATTGTTTATTGAAAATTCTTGGGTGAACACCAAAAGTAGTTTGTATTCGATATGAACTTAACATCATCTAACTGAACGAATGTTCACATCTAGCCGCTGTCATGATAATAATTTGTAACGTGATGCGTAGATTCGGGAATACATCTTCATCGTATGACACGATGAAAGAATGCAACTGTCATTGAGTGTTTTAATAAGAAAGCTTCAGTCGCAGATCTCTGAATGGAAATCGGTTCCATCCGAATCAGTGTGTTATATTGTTTCTAGATTCTACGTTTTGCCGCGTGGTGGATCAGTCAACCCTTGGTGATCAACGTCCGCTAGATGTACGGTGTGTCTATCAAGCAGAAAGCCACATGTGGCATTCCGTTCATGTTCTACCGAGAGATCTTCATCTCACGCTACTTTTCCTGTATTCTTTTCGGTCGTAAATCCCTTCTCTCAACTTGTACTTCCCAGTCCATACGTTACTCCTGGCCTTCCTCCATAAAACTTTGACGTCACACGTTGTGACGTAACTGATGCTGTAAATGAAAATGAAAATCGACCAAAAAAGCTGTGGCAAATTCTGAAAGAGGCTGGCTCATCGTCAAAATGTAAAACCAAACCTAAACGTATTAGTCTGAACATTGAAAATGGAGTATGCTTTGATAAACGGAAGGTCACGGAATATTTTAATGATTGTTTTACTTCTATTGCTTCATCGCTCGTTGAGAAGCTACCATCATGTTCTGGTCGATTTGGTCAAGCTCACGTTGTTGATTTTTATCATATACAAAATGTTTCTGATAACATGTTTGGTTTAGTCAGTGTAACTGTAGAACAAGTGTCCAATATATTAAATAGCATACGCGCTAGTAAGACAGCAGGTTTAGATGAACTCCCTGCTAGATTTGTCACAGATGGTTCTTCTGTCATAGCAAAACGTCTTACTCACATTGCAAACTTATCTATAACTACTGGAAATGTTCCCGATGACTTGGAGATGGCGAGGATTGTTCCATTGTATAAAAAGAAGAATAAGACCGATGTTGAGAACTGTAGACCAATTTCAGTGTTAAGTATAATTTCTAAAGTGTTCGAAAAATTGTCTTCAATCAACTAAGTGACTTTTTAATGGAACATAAACTACTATACGAATTCCATCGTATTCCACTGATACATGCTTGATCCACCTAACCGATTACATTAAACAAGAATGTGATAATGGCAATTACACAGGCATGGTATTGTTGGATTTCCAAAAAGCTTTTGATACTGTAGATCACACCATTCTTTTGAAGAAACTTAAGAGTTTAGGTGCAAATGAACACCCTTTATTTTGGTTAAGATCTTATTTGACGGGTAGAGTACAAGTTACCGATGTCGATGGAACAATGTCTGGGACAAAAGGTATCACTTGCGGTGTACCACAAGGTTCCATACTTGAGTCTGTACTCTACCTGTTATATGTAAATGACATGTCTGCTGCAGTCAAATGCAAGCTTTTGTTATATGCGGCCACTCAGTCTTGCTTGCCTCGGGAAAGGATTTAGTAGAAATAGAGGCAACTTTAAGTTCGGAGCTGGAATCCGCCAGTGAATGGTTAATCGATAACAAACTGTCTCTTAATTTAGGAAAAACACAATCCATCGTGTTTGGAACGAAGAGAACATTTTACAAATGTAACAATCTTAATGTTGTATGCAATGGAAATGTCATTCAATCAAAGTCAAATGTCACATATTTAGGGGTGACTTTAGATCAGTCCCTTTCTGGTGATATTATAGCTTCTAATATCCTTTCTAAAACTTCAAATAAACTTAAATTGTTGATCAGGAACGCCAGAAGGTTTAGTATCAAAACAAAACACTACTAGTCTCTGCTTTGATTCAATGTCATTTTCATTGCACATGTTCAGCTTCGTACAGTGGATTATCGGAAAAATATGAAGTGCAGAATGCATTGTGCACAGAATAAGATTAACAGATTTATGTTAAATGCTCCACCGAGGTTCCATGTTGGCGCTAATGAATTTAAGACCATTGGAATACAGCCTTTGAATATAGAGTAGAACAGTTCAAGTTGGGCCACATGTTCAATATTATCAATGGTAATGCACCGGCATATTTAAGAGCAAGTGTTGAAATGGTTCATCACAGATACCCCAGAAGAGCCAGTGAATTGGCATGTGTTATTCCCAGAGTAAAGGGTTCTGGACAAACTTCTTTCCTTTATACATACGTATGCCACTGGAACAACTTGACAATCGAAACAACACAATGTCGATCTAAAATTAGTTTTAGAAAAAAGGTGACGACCCTTTATATAGTAGATTGGTGGCCCATGAACACAATCTTTACGTTGCGTCTTAATATTTAATGCATATTTATTTATTGTATTTAAAATGTTGTAATTTTTTTTTAATCGTACTATTTATTTTGTATATTATAATTACTTATTCACAATTTTTTTAGGACCACATTGGAAATAAGTGTACTATGTGTGCTTTTATTTGCTATCCTTGGTATTATTATATATATATGTCATATTTCTTCTAATTAGTTAATTGCATGTATATAGTTTTACTGAATAAACTCACTCACTCACTCACTACGCCATTGCTCCGTGGAACAAAATAATTCCGCTTGGAAGGAAGTAGTTTAGCTTTTTCAATCGTAGCGTATAATAAAATATATTGTAGCTGCGGCAAAGACGTTGAACGGCACCGCGAAAATTGTTTAGCAGCACCAACCTCGACACTGCAAAGAATCTCCAACAGTACGTATGCCTACCCCCTCGACTCGGCAAAAAATAACCTTCGCTACCATAGCTGACTCAAATGTGATGGATGTTTGTTGGAAATATGCAATTCCAGGGCGAAGAACGTACCACCACCGAAACATCAACACGCCGCCATCATTTCATGATGACGTCAGGAATGCTGAAACGACGCGGACGCTTATCTGCATCACGGTGTGTCGCCAGGCTTCCCACCATCACATACCGGCAAAGTCACGAGAGTATTTCTTTACTGCATTTAATAATACTTCGTTGTGTGTGTGTGTGTGCGCGCGCGCGCGCGCGTGTGTGTGTGTGCATGTGTGTGTGTGTGTGTGTGTGTGTGTGTGTGTGTGTGTGTGTGCGTGCGTATAAGTGTGTTTTTCTAGTTTTAGGGTTCGTACCTACGTTAGACGAACGTGAATCAATTGGTCATAATGGTACGCGTACGTTCTGATTGTTCCGAGGTTCTGTGGTCAGTTGGGAACGTTTTACATAATTTGCGATGCGCAAAAAAACTCCTGAAATTGACGTCATAACAAACGTCTCGTGAAACCAGCTACAGCGTCTCTGTCTACGCAGCGCCATCTGGAGGATGGACTTTTTGTTAGTGGCTTGTAATTGGCTACAGCGCCCACATTCTATATGGATTGAATGCTGTATTCACAGTCACATCCTACACTACACTAGACAGGTCCTGTACTACACAGGCATGGCTTTATGTGAAAACACGCGTGCGTTGGTCCGGTTTTAGGTACGTGTACGTGATTGTATTCGGAAATGAATACAATCTTCTTCCGTCCTTCCGTCCGTCCGTTCACCGTCCGTCCGTCCGTTCACCGTCGGTCCGTCCGTCCGTTCACCGTCGGTCCGTCCGTTCGTTCATCTGCCTTCCGTCCGTTTATCCATCCGTCCGTCCGTCCGCTCGCCATCAGTTCGTTATTTTCGTTTCATTTATTCGTTTGTTTGCCTCTCAGTTCGTTATTTCGTCCTTCCAGTAGTTCGTGTCCACAACAATACAAGGAACGCAATGATTTAATTGATTAAGTAATCGGTTGAAATTAATTGCAGGCAGGTAAATGAGAATAAAGACAGAGTTATTGTCAATCTAGTGCACACATGCTCCGTCTGCCGACTCTCCTCTCGCCCGTGTTACCGCATGCGAAAAACCATTTTCAGCCTACGGTGGGTTGACTTATACACCGAGTTGAATGAACTTGAAATAACTGTTTGTTATTATGTTTACTTTCGCAAGAGCCGCTGAATACGCAGACTGGCCCGGCCCAGTGGCGGTGGCGCCTAACACACCGCAGTCACCGCAGAACAAACACTGTCCCCGGTGCGTGAATGGCAGCGACTAGTGATCCTTGATTAAAGTTGCTGTCAAAGATTGATTCCACTGGCAACGGTAACTGGTGGGTGACTGATCGTTGTCATTGTGTCTGTGCGTCGGCCCCTGGCGACGCTGCGTCATCGTCGGTCTGTTTCCCATCAAAAACAGCACACGCACCTACTAAAGCGACACATCGAACGCGTATTTCGTGTAGTAACATTCAATAGCAGGTGGAACTGTAAGCAGAACTCGTTGAGAAAGAACTCAGCGTAGCCTCCGAGGTGACTAGTCGATACTGAATCTTCTCCGAGGTGACTAGTCGGTCGATGCGGTGTTTTCTCCGAGGTGACTAGTCAATGCGGTGTTTTCTCCGAAGTGACTAGTCGATGCTGTGTTTTCTTCAAGGTGACTGGTCGATGCAGTGTCTTCTCCGAGGTGGCTAGTCGATGCGGTGTCTTCTCCGAGGTGGCTAGTCGATGCGGTGTCTTCTCCGAGGTGACTAGTCGATGCAGTGTCTTCTCCGAGGTGGCTAGTCAAATAGGGAGTACAGTGTAAAGCGCTTTGAATAGTCCTAAGTAAGAACTTCCCTTTACTTTGGTCGGTTCCGTTGTCTTCTTCGAGGTGGTTAGTAGATGCCGTGTTTTCCATGCGAATGTCGTCATGCCGAGAGCCTCAGAAAGGGGACTTATTATCACGTGACCTAGTTCCAAAATTACTGCTCGCTCAAGTACACAACGGACTGTCGGTAAGCCCAAATTAGTATACCGTAAGCCATTCGCTACACTGTCGTAAGGTATGTTAACTAATTAGTAAGGGACTTTTCTTTGTCACATAATCGGATCATCGATTGCTAGTTAGGAACAAAGGTATGTCTTAGCAGATTTTACAAGTCATGTGGAAAAAGTCGATGTGTTTGTCATACAAAATATAACATTTGCAAATTCAAATGACTTTTTGCATGTCAAGTTACTCCAAAAATATGAATATTGCACACGTTGCAGGGTTGACACAGAAGTTGACAATGTAACCATGTAAACACAAACTGCTGAGTCGGTACCGCACACTGAAGTTCTGTCATTCATTGGACAATAAGTTAAGATGTAACCGATATGAAAAGTCGTTAACCGATATGAAATGTGACAATTATTTGTTAATAAAAACCCTGAAAGTATACAAAAAGAAATATATGATCTTACGCTCATTCTAGAACATTCTCACCATCCAATATGGCGGCCGGAAGTCGTCTGCTCGACGCTCCACCAGCGTCACTCGAGGTCGTCCGGCGGAAGGCAATGGTGGTTGTTCATACAATGGAGCGCGAGACGGATGTCTTCCTAGACCGCTGCACGGCGCCTCTCGGCAACGCCGATAACTGGCTGCGTTTTGCTGAAAGGTCTTTTAATGTTACTTCAATTGTGATAAACTCTCGTTCGTCCTTAATCATATCCCATAAAAACCATCTGTGAGCATTCCCACTTAGGTCTAACTTACGTATGCCAACAAATAAGTATTCTTAGCATGTAAACTGCTTCCGTACTCGGTTACATTCATAGTTTTGAAAATATGGTAAGTTACCTTTCCGAGTCCGATGCTGCTCTGAACGGAGCTGCACACGTCAACAGCATAGACCCCGACATCAAATTCACCACGGAACTGGAACAAGAAGGCCAACTTCCTTTCCTGGACACTTGTGTACATGTGAACGATGACGGCAGCACACGGGTCACGGTCTATAGAAAACCAACACACACGGACCAATACTTGAACTTCAGCTCCAATCACCACCTCGAGCACAAGCGATCAGTGGTCAGAACATTGATGCACAGGGCAGACCAACTCATAACCACAGGCGAAAACAAAGCCACCGAAACAGCACATGTCAGAGCAGCGCTCAAAGCCAACAACTAGAGAGAGTGGATGTTCAACATCACCAAGGAAAAGAGAAAGACACCAAGTGCAGAAAAACAGACCAGCCAAATACCGAACATCCCTTTACCATACGTGCGCAACCTGTCAGAAAAATTGACCACCATTTTCCGAGAACATGGAGTGGGGACGTACCACAAACCATACAACACCATAAGATCCATCGTAGTGAACCCCAAGGACAAAACCCCCAAGAACAACATGTGTGTTGTAATATATGAGATAGGATGTCCGGACTGTCTTCAGACCTATGTAGGCGAAACCAGCAGAGCACTACGAGCCCGATCCAAAGAACACAGAAACACCAGGGGCCCACTCACAGCAGTAGGTGAACACAGAGTGAACGAGGGCCACAACATCTCGGCTAAAGACACAAAGGTACTCTCTAGATCAAACAACTTCTGGAGAAGAAAAATGAGTGAGGCGATTGAAATCAGAGAGAGACGACCAGCAACAGGGATTCCGGATACAACCTTCCCGCGATCTTCCTGGAAGTGTTGTCATGTGACACTTACCAACACAGTCACATGACGACCGAGAGTGGCGCAGACCAACGCTGGTGAAGACGTCGTGAAGACGTCGGAAGCTCCGTTCAGAGCAACATAGGACTCGGAAAGGTAACTTACCATATTTTCAAAATACATATTCTCTTGTTCCTTCAAGATTATCTTCGTGTGTGCGTGTGTGTTTGTGTATGTGTGTGTGTGTGTGTGTGTGTGTGTGTGTGTATGTGTGTGTGCGTGCGTGTGTGCGTGTGCGTGCATTGCTTGGTGAACTAGATCGTTGCTTCACTTAGTGAGAACGAAAGACCGGCTCATCATCATCATCATCTTCATCATTATCACCATCTGTCTGTCTGTCTGTCCGTCCGTCTGTCTGTCTGTCTACCCCTCCCTCTCTCGGTCTCGCTCTCTCTCCCCCTCCTCTCTCTCCTCCCTCTTCCTCTCCCACACTCTCCCCCTCTCTTTCTCTCTCTTACTTGTTTACTACCCTCTGACTCTAGCAATACCAATCATTCAACTAATAGGAACCCACAGCTACTGTAACACTAGCAAAGACCACGTTTATTTAATCGCCACAGACTCCGGGTCTGCCATTTGACAAGTGATTAATGCGGTGTTTCGAGTTAACTACAATGGGACTGTTGTGAGGACATTACGTAAAGGTATCTCACTGCAGGTCATTGCTAATTGCAGTGTATGTGAGAACTGCGAGAAGAAATTGTCTGACGTCCGCGACTTCAAACAATTT
>CM034539.1:58262057-58440340 GCA_020002185.1 Paraescarpia echinospica | reverse complement strand
TGTCCAAAATTCGTGCATCGCAAAATTCCGTGGCAACATGGTATTGTGTACTTTTTAACAAACCTAAAACGTTTACATTGAATGATGACATGCCAGCCAGGTTTACTAACAATCGTAGCTGTAGCATTAAAACAGTCTGTGAACGTACGAATCTCACATTTTTATGTTTCGGTTCAAATAAGTGGGGAAACGGGGACTTTTCAAAAACGGCTGACTGGAATTTGGAAAGACAAGACCTGTAATTTGTAAACACACATACCCAAATCCCAGATTTAGGCAAACAAATTACATCCACGACAAGGTTAATCCTCTTGCTATGGTTGCATATACTGATATTTTAGTGTGCATTTTCGTTCACTGAATGAAAATACCGGACAATGCAGTTTTACTAACTAGAAAGGCGAGACCCTTGCCTAAGGCTAAGCCTAAGGCTATGTTATTTACTGTAGTAGAGGCACGGCAGACTCTGTGACAGTCCCAACACCGACTGCAGCCGTCCGCGTCGGCGGACGTTATAATTATATGTAATCGAAACGTTACTCGGATGACGGCATTGGGAAGTACGATAAATAAACAATGCATACGCTTCCTACACTAATAAAAATAGCTGTCAATATACATATGTCTACAAATTGCTTATTTACAAAGCAACAAAAAGAAAGGGATCTATTCCGGCTTCGCGGGGTAAACAACGGCCCGAACGGGGTAGCTTCACGGATGACAACACCCGGCATAGTGACGATGACATAGCAACATGTAAAGCATGCAAGATTTATTTCACTGAAGACGACGACAAACTGTTAATGTGTGAAATATGTCTATGATGGTTTTGTGCTAAATGTATAGATATGGATGAAACGGAGTACAACTACATAGTACATGAGGAAAAGGAAAAACACGCACTGGTTCTGTGACGGTTGTGACAAAAATGCATTGACTGCTGTGAGAACTGATAGAACAATTGAACAGGAATGTGAAACATACCTGTCAAAATACTCTGAGAGACTAAGCATTGTTGAAACCAAAGTAAACACAAAAGCAGACAAGAAGACTGTAGAAGATCTGTCCATGAAGGTCTCGGTACTGGCGGCAAATGTAGAACAGCACAGCCACAGGTACCTCCCTCGTTCATCCTCCCATGAGTCCAAACAGCCAGACAGAAGCAATCAGTGCAGAGGTGAATAAAGTGGTGGATGAGTATGGAGACAGGGAATACAGAAAATGCAATGAGATTGTTCACAATATAAAAGAATCAATCTCAGCCAACACAGAAGAGAGAAATCACCATGATATGCTGTCTGTAGCAGAGCTAGCAGCATCACAGACTTTACAGTGAAATAAGTCATCAGACTGGGTAATAGAACAGAAAACAGAGACAGACTACTAAAAGTGACAGTCGACACCGTTGCCCAGAAGAGATCCCTGCTATCAAGTGCTACTAAAGTTCGAGAGATCACCGAAAATGCTGCCTTCAAGACAGAGTTCATAACACCTGACCTCACGTTTCAAGAACGAGAAAAGAACAGGAAATTGCGTGCTGAACTTGCCACAAGAAAGCATGAAGGTGAGACAGATCTTGTCATAAAAAATGGTCTGATCATCCAAAAAGAAAGAAGACCAAACAACAACCAAGATGTCCCACATGGCACAGCCAGACATGCAACAACACAATCAGAATGGGAAAGTAGCACTTTTGGAAACATGGGAAACAACAACCCATGACCGAAGATCCACACATCAAGCAGCCAACCATCAGCCCTTTCGAGGAGCCGCCGAAGACGAAGGGAATACTTAATCAACAAATTATGTTCCAAACCCTCAGCACATGCACAATTTTTTTATCAAAGCACTACAAGCACAAGGAGAGGAACACAATCCACAAGTTATTGATGGCAAAGCACAGCACATAGACTGTAAAAAGACACTGAAATGTTGGTCAACAAATGCTGATACACTAACTAACAAACTGGATGAGCTGAAGACACTAATTGCTAATGAGATGGCAGATATTATCACGGTAACCGAAGTCTGCCCAAAAGCCAATGACAACACTAACAAAACAAATGATTGATATAGATGGCTATGATGCTTTCCCAAACACCCTGGAAGGTAGAGGGGTTGTAATTTACGTGAGGAAGTGGTTGAGAGCTATTCCAGAAGAGACCCTCACATATGACATCTTCAATGAATCTGCCTGGTGTAAAGTCAAGCTAAAAAACAAGGACAAACTACTGATAGGGGTAGTATACCGTAGTCCTAACAGTGACTCTGAAAACAACGATACACTCCTTCAGTTGATCAAAACAGCTTGCAACAGTCGAGGTGTGACACATATCCTAATAACCGGAAACTTTAATATGAAAGACATTGACTGAGAGACATGGACAGTCCAAGAACAATACACGTTAGAAACGGAACTACTCGAAACGCTGAGTGACTGCTTTTTACACCAACATGTCAATTTCCCCACCAGGTATCGACATAATCAAGAACCATATCACAAATGATGAAAATATGGCACAAAACAAAACAAAAGCCACCTCTAGGGAAAAGTGACCATATAATGATTGAGACCGAATGCCACTGATACGGTGACACAATGAGTGAAGAGAAGACAAGTTACCAGTTTGAGAAAGGCAACTACACTGATATCAAGTGCAAACTCAGAGAAACAAACTGTAAAAAGACTCTGAGTAACCTAAGTGTGGACGAGATGTGGCAAGAACTGAACAGCACACTCTCAGACCTGGTTGATAAACACATACCAAAGAAACAGACGTGACAGGAAAGAGAGTTAACCTTTGTGGATGAACAGCGATGCAATGAGGAAAGTGAACACCGAGACAAAACAGTACACAGACTGTGTTGAATACTCACGTGTGAGAAACATTGCGACCAGTGCTGTAAGGAAATCTAGAAAAGACTTTGAGCGGAAGCTTGCGACAGAGGTCAACAAAAACCCCAAGGTGTTCTGGCGCTATGTCCAAGATGGAAAAAACGTCAGATCTGTCATGGGTGAATTTGACCTGGATGATGGCACAACAGCAAAAACAGACCAAGAGAAAGCAGACACACTAAACAAATTCGTCACAAGTGTGTTCTCACATGAAGATCTGACGGAAATTCCGACACTGGAAGACAGACATAATGGAAACCTGCTGATCAGTAATGAAATCACACCAGAAGAATTCCTGGCTAAATTAACCAACTTAAAAACAAACAAGTCACCTGGTCCTGACATATGTCACCCGTACGTTCTACATGAACTGAGAAATGAACTGGTGGAGCCCCTCCTTTTGATCTTCAACAGGTCATTGAAGGATGGAGTGCTCCCAGCTCAATGGAAGACAACACACGTAACAGCGCTACACAAGAAGAACTCAAAAAGGCATGCTTCCAACTACCGGCCAATCAGTTTGACATGCATAGCATGTAAGATTATGGAAATCATTATTCGAGACCATCTCCTGACTCATATGACTACGAACAACATGTTCCACAAAGATCAGCATGGATTTAGACCAGACAGGCCATGCACCACCCAACTCCTAGAAGTCATGGAGAATTGGACTACCACCATTGACTGGGGCTGATGTGTAGACACAATATATATTGACTTTGCGAAAGCCTTCGATACGGTGCCACACAAGACTAGCAAAAAAACTAACTGCGTATGGCATCCAAGGAGAGGTGGCAGCGTGGCTCGCAGCTTTCATAACGGGACGAAGACAAAGGGTAGTGGTAAATGGGAAGCTATCAGATTGGGCAGAGGTCACAAGTGGGATACCTCAGGGAAGTGTCCTTGGCCCCATTCTATTTATCCTGTTCATCAACGATCTACCAGACGGTATAAACAGTGGACTCAAGATCTTCGCAGATGATACAAAAATATATCGAGATGTAAGGTGTGCAATGGACAAAAAGATATTACAAGAAGACATTAACAAACTAACATCGTGGTCAGAGAAATGGCAGTTACATTTCAATCCATCAAAATGCAAACATCTGACTTTTGGCAATGACAAGTAAAAATGGGGAAGTGTCAGAAATCGACAGCACATCAGAAACATAAATATATCTCGGTGTAAAGTTCGACAGATCCCTAAAATTCCGACAGCATATTGGCACCATTGTAAAGAAGGCAAACCAGATGACAGGCCTCATCAAGCACACGTTTAAACATCTGGACAGTAGCAGCTTCCGATTGTTATATACAGCGCTAGTGAGACCACATCTCGACTATGCTGACTCCACCTGTAACCCGCACTACGCCGTAGACATCAACACCCTTGAAAGAGTACAACGGAGAGCAACCAAGCTGGTCCCAGAAATAAGAAATTTGAACTATGAAGACAGGCTGAAACATCTTAACTTACCAAGTCTGGCATACCGAAGAAGAAGAGGAGACCTGATCCAAGTCTACAGAATTATCAATAGCATCGACGACATCAATCAAGAGGACTTCTTCATGATCACGACACACCGCACACGAGGCCATAACCAAAAAAAATGTATAAGACACCAAGCAGACTTGATATTAGTAAACACTCCTTTTCACAACGCATCTTCCTAGACTGGAACAACCTTTCTCAGCAAACAGTGGACGCTGAAACATCCTCTCCTTCAAAACAAAACTCGACAAAGAATTGAAGATGGACAGGTTTAAATTTTAATAAAAGCACAAAATCACAATGCAGGCCACGTTCTCAATACCAAAATACTATGCATAAAGGCGGGTGTATACAAGACTGTTATGCCTTACTTTAAAACCCGAACATCCAGGCAAGTTATCCAGGCAAGTTGCTTGACTCAACTCACCTCGGAATCAGACATGTTAGCTGTGTGTGTGTGTGTGTGTGTGTGTGTGTGTGTGTGTGTGTGTGTGTGTGTGTGTGTGTGTGTGTGTGTGTGTGTGTGTGTGTGTGTGTGTGTGTGTGTGTGTGTGTGTGTGTGTGTGTGTGTGTGTGTGTGTGTGACGTCAACGGTCTTTGTACGGGTCACTGCGCGGGCGTGAATATTTATTATACTCGGGCTGCAGAATTAATCATCCAAGTGGCAACAAGCTCAAAATGATTCGCGTAAACACACCCACATTATGCATAAACATGCAAGACATAAGTAGCAGAGAAATTACTTATGGGAAATTAATATACGTTTTTATACGGTACACTTCGAATGTATATTAGCTTACAAAGAATCCCTATAACCTCACGACAATTAAAATGTCCCGGTCAAAAATCGTGAGCCAGCACTTACATTACTTGGAACATAAAACGTGATTTATAAGTTGAGTGTCTACATATATAACACATTGACACCGTTTGTTGGTGTCGAGTTACTCTTGGTAGCACCTGTCTTGTTACTGTGTGTAGTATCATTCTAGATTGTTGATGTCTCGACGCTATGGTTTGGGCAGACTTGTCAACTGATGACAGACGGAGAGTTTTGTATGAACTCCGTTGGCGGCGCCACATGTGTATTTTTTACTGACTGCTCACCCTGACGTAACCGACCGAGTGATCACGGCCTCATTCAGCGTCAAACGACCAGCTGGAGTCCTCGGCGCTTGTTGTTTAACGCGGCGTTACGCCACCTTTCTTCTTGTTTTTTAGACATTAAAAGATTATCAGCGTGAACGATGACCACTGTCACCGAGTCTGCAGAGGTAGGGTGCATATATTATCATATTAATTAATTAGTTATATGTTTATTGTGATACTTCTTAGCTGTTATTTGTGATATTTAATAACAGGCAAATGTGTGTAATTGGCAATTATTATCATGTCACTTGGTCTTGAGAAGTGTTGTTGTCTGTCAGTCTTGACTAACCAAAGCATGTACACATGCTATGACTAGATTTAACTTAAGTTAATACCTATCATGAGAAGGGCGACTCAGTCGCTTTGAATAAAATGCATACATTTCTCTCTAGCGTACTGCGAAGATTGGTGTTGTGCACTAATGTAAATAACTAGAATTAGAAACACTTTGAAAACTGGCGACATTTTCAATTGATCGAGTGTCGCCATCTGTCGGGATGTAAATATACCAACATCAAATATAATTCCCTACTTTTGTTTGTGTGTTGCATGCCTCCACACATGAAGGGCAATGACATTTCTTTTGCCACATTTATTAATAATTACTTTTCTGTGTAGACCTTCTAGTTTTATTAATTTTGAGATGGGGTATTTTAATGCAATTTATCTGCTAATCATTCATCCAACTATTAATTTCCTGTCTTGCCCGTATTGTTCAGACAAAATGGGTTTAGCCTGTTTGCAATATGGGCTACAGAATGATGTTACACGGCGATTGTTGTTGCAATGGTTGCAATTAATCTACATTAAAAAGTTGATGGCACAGTATTTTGTGGATCCTACCTCATGATCAGGTTCACCCTTAGGCAACTCTGAAGAGCACTAATGAAAAATGGAATGTGTCAACGTCATGAAACTTATGGTGCAAACAAGTATGCAGTTCTACTGTCATCATTATTTTGATGAGCACAGTTCACATTATGTCATTCGTCGTGTGCCCAATTATAGCATTGTGTTTCATCAGATACAATCAGCATTGATTAGTTGTGCATTGCTTGCCCACACACAACTGATGCATTTTGCCCAAAGAGTAATCTAAATTGTTACAAGATTTTTCTATATTTTTGCTCAAGCTAAATATACATTGACACAACAACAGTCATTAACACTGTGTTTACCAAGCACTTTGTTAAGTTTCCTCCAAAAATGTACCAGGTATGTTATTATATAGTTGCATCCAGTCCTTATCAGCAGGACTGTTCAAAGCATTTTACTCTTCATCCCTGACAGATTCGTTTATTTAAACACCATCTCAACTTCTTTGGGAAGTATTTGTTCATGTTGCAATTACTATTCGAAGAGTACTCATGCATGTGTAAATCTCCACCAGGTATCGGGGCCAGCTGTGTGGCGTGGACCAACATAGAATAAACAAAGTTGCCCAAGCTTAACTAAAAATGGCTATATACCACATGCATACACTAGACACACACACACGCCTTTCTTTTGGATAATATTTTTGCCCAGCCAAATTAGTAAAATGTCTTGCATTTTGTTTAACAAAATTTTATATTTTTAACCAGTGGGTATAACAAATGGTTAATGGTCAGCATGCACAGGTGTATATCATGGCAAATAGGCATGCAAGTGTACATAAATATATTCACTTTAATCAAGCCTGTATCCATGTATACCCACATAGACAGCACATACACTTATGCAGACACCTTAACATACTAACTTGTTTCACTAAAAAAGTAATAATATCATCCTTCATTGGCAGTGACATTTGATCTCCCCTGATCTACATCAGTGAGCATATTAAACACGCTCTGGTTGTCATTCATTCATTGTTGGGCCTGAGTACATAACTTTACACCTACGTCATACAAATCCCAGTAGACAGTTGATTTCTTTTGAACGTGTACGTCTGTGTGTATACACGTAACTGGTGCAGAGACCTGTGACAGTTCTAACTGGTACAGACTGGTTTATGTGCAGTGCTTCCATATGTTTACTGTTGACTGCATGATTGACCTACAGTCAAGTTACATGCAGTCTGTGTACACAGGACATGAGGCGGCTACACCTTTGACCTGGGACAGCTGGGTGTGCTTTGTGGCACATCCCAGGCACATGTCTAATGCTAGAACTCCAAGCAACGCCCATCAGGAGACACCTCTCTACTGTGAACATGCTAAGCAGAAAGTTGATTAACACAACAGCTGTGTAGAAACCAATGTTCAGACGTACTGGTACAGACAAAGCCACACACTGAGCTGTTTAAACAGCAATGTTAATGCATTTTCAAAGATATGTTTTTACATCTGCAATAGTAAGTGATTTTTTTTAATGATTTTAACTGTTTGCAGTGTGCATTCGTTAATGTTGCTTTCAATGACAATCTAGTTTAACTACTAAAAGTATGTCCTTTAAATTCTAATTAAGTTGATTTTGTTAACAATACTCTGTATTTTTTTTACCTGATTTATTTAGCATAAAAGTGTTTATCTTGTAAACATTCCTTACACTAATTAGCAGATCTGTTAATGTCAACACCAAATCTTCTTCTCTGGGAAGCATTCAGACACACTGCAGTTATTACCTGAAGACTATTCTGTCACATAACAGTCTGTCTACAGTCCGGTACTGATTTATACAATACATAGTGTACTGAGGCAACACAGAGTGGACACAACTGGACAAACAGGACAACAAAGGATTTAAGCACCTGTCTGCTTGTTTGGCAGTCTGACGTTCTGTCAACTGTGCTACTGAACCCCACTATACATGACACGTGAGAAATGCACTTTGGCGGATTGACAGCTGCCAGTTTTATTGGCTCTATTGATGTCGACTATAATTACATACGGTTACGTACCGAGAAATATGCTAAAATTTGACACTGTTCCCATTATTAAGGATAAAAATAAATGTGTCAGCGACAGAGATAACTATAGACCGATATGTCTGTCTAATGTATTCACAAAAAATAGTGGAAAAAATACTGTATAATCGGATGCAAAGTCATCTACGAACTAGAAGTAACCAATTTGGGTTCAAACCCAAGCACGGGACAGAAATGTGCGTATTTGTGTTGAAGGAGCTCCTTCGATGTTACACTAATCATGGGTCATGCATGTATGTTGCCTTCCTTGATGCCTCCAAGGCATTTGACAGGGTGAATCACACACAATTATTTATGAAGCTACTTAAGCTTGGAGTGCCTAAATATTTAATTAAAGTGGTATGTCAGTGGTACTGTAATCAGACTATGTGTGTTAAATGTTCCAACTTCTTCTCTGTGACTAATGGAGTTAAACAAGGGGGCATGCTATCTCCTTTCTTATTTAATTTATACATGAATGATTTGAGTTTGCTACTGATGAAACTACCCATCGGATGCTATTGTGGCGATACAACTGTTAATTAATCACCTCATGTCTGCTGATGACATTGTACTACTGACTCCATCCGCTAAGGGGTTGCAAAGACTGCTAGATGTATCATACAATTATGGATGTGACAACGACATATTGTTTAACAGAGTAAAGTCGCAGTTAATGTTTTTTGACACAAGACAAACCAGTTGTAAAGTAGCTCTTAAGCTTGGTGATGCCGTTCTGAATACAACGGAGGCATATATATATATATTGGCCATATAATGTGTAATGATTTGTCGAAAAACATGGATATGAAATCCAAAGAAAGGAGTCTGCACGGCAGAATCAATATTCTACTCAGGAAATTTCACTTTTGTTCAGTGAAGGTGAAGAACAAACTGTTCACATCCTACTATAGTAATGTGTATTTATGTTCCTTATGGGCTAATTATAGAAAAGCCGCTATGCAGCACTTTATTGTTTCCTATATTGATGCATTTAGAATTATGCACAGCCTATCTATGAGGTGTAGTGCTAGCCTAATGTTTGTTAGTTCTGACACAGACTGTTGCAATACTAGATTTAGAAAATGCATGTACAGTCTTATGAGCAGAATATTTGCATCGACATGCAACATTTTTGAGAGTATTATACACAGCGATGTTTATAAGACTCTGTATTACTCAGGAAGTGGATTAGTGCAATATAAACACTATAATATACTTTTTATTTTTACTATGGACATAATGCATATTACATGTACCCTTTTTTTGTCTGAAATAAAGATTTATTGATTGATTGATTGTTTCTGATCGGTGAGTTTTGTGATGTTGCCAGGTGGGTTGGAAGCAGCTGCGTATAGCAATCATTGGCCAGAGTCAGTTTGCAGCAGACGTCTACCGGGAACTGCAGAGTGACGGACACACCGTCACTGCCATCTTCACTGTCCCAGATAAAGACGGCAGAGTCGACCCACTTGGTAAGTGACCATTGGGTAAGTGACACTTGGTAAGTGATACTTGCTATTTTCATGCTATCTTCTGTTAATAGGATACAAAGCAAATCAGTTATTTTCCATTGCTGTAACGTGTAACCATGCCAAAACATTGGAACATATTCAGCATTGGGTTTGGTTATAAGATCTTTATTTTGATGACATCATTGCAGAAAACGTCTCTGTTTCAATTATGATACATTGTTTAACATTATATTTGTAAGTTTGAATTAATTAATTAAGCAAATAGATAGTGATTATAGGTATTATTTTATAAATCAAGCAAGGCCACATACTAAATTGACATAAGTGTTAAGTTTTTATCATCCATTGAACTGCATATTATCAGCTCTTTACTACGAGTCAGATATATAATATTTTGGTAAAATCATTGTGTAATTATTTTAATAGCATTACACATAATGTTTTATTACAGCTTGCAGTGTAATCAGTTACATTAAATGATATTACACTTGTAAAAAAAATAACTCCATATATGTAGTGTTTGTTAGTGTGGAAGTATTTCTCTGGATGGAGGGAGGTTCACTGCTTGTGTAGTGTGGGAAGGAGCTCCAGGGTTGCGTGTTGTCTTCCCCCTCAGCCCAGGTAGCCTCGGAGGATGGGGTGGAGGTGTTCAAGGTGGATCGGTGGAGGCGGAAGGGAGAGACCATCCCAGACGTCCTCCGACAGTACCAGTCCGTGGCAGCCGACCTCAATGTGCTCCCATTCTGCACCCAGTTCATCCCCATGAATGTGATTGACTTCCCCAGTCACCACAGCATCATCTACCACCCCTCCCTGCTGCCCCGGCACAGGGGTGCCACCGCAATCAACTGGTCAGTCTGATCTACTGGTCAGTCTAATCAAGTGGTCAGTCTGATCTACTGGTCAGACTAGTGAACTGGTTGGTCTAATCAACTGGTCAGTCTGATCTATTAGTCAGTCTGATCTACTGGTCAGTCTACTCAACCTGTCAGTCTGATCTACTGATTTGATATAATAATTTACACATATGCTACAAAGTAGACAAAATAAACAGTGAAATATGAATAATAAAACCAAATTGAACCCGTATAGTATTAATTTTAAAACCCACTTGTATTATTGCAATTATGAGGAAGTTACGTTGGTGAGACACTGAGTCATTAGACGAGTGAAGATGTTCTAGGACCCTTAGTGAGGTTATGTTGTGATATTGAGATGAGTGAGGATGTTCTAGGACCCTCAGTGAGGTTATGTTGTGATATTGAGATGAGTGAGGATGTTGCAGGACCCTTATCAAGGGAGACCATGAGGCTGGTCTCACGGTCTTCTGGGCTGACGATGGTCTGGACACAGGACCGGTCCTTCTACAGCGGTCCTGCAAGGTCATGCCAGATGACACGGTAGACACCCTGTACAACCGGTTCCTCTTCCCTGAGGGCATCAAAGCTATGGTGGGTGCAGACACTGCCCACGGCCAAATACCTCCTTTGTACCAGCTGGGATTCTAAACAAGTTGGTCATTGGTCACTAGGTGGCATCACTTGTCTGGTTTGTTTCATTGTTTTTGGTTCAATTCTGTTTTATGGTGCTTGATGGTGCTTGTTTTAAAATTAAAACTAAAAATGTTACAGTACATATATGCTTACCAATTTTAAATTGTTGCCATAGGTGGTAACTATATCTGCAGTAACTGTTAAGATCAGTTCAAAGTCTGTGTGCATAATTGGTGTTCCTGCTGTTGACGTATGTAATCATATTTGTTTTAGGTGGAAGCCGTTCGACTGATTGCCACAGGGCAGGCTCCCAGCATTCCACAGTCAGTAGATGGAGCCACTTATGACCCGAAGATGACCCAGAAATCAGCGAAGGTTTGAGATGGTTTTGGCACTTCTCTAGTCAGTCGTGCTGTTCTTGTGGTGACAGGGTTATGTCTTAATAAGTGGAAAAACATTAATATTAGCAATAAGATTGCTATTTAATGTAAATTATTAGATAATTGGTTCCATTTGTTTATATAAGTGTGCTATGTGTTAGAATAAATAGCAAGTTGCTTCTTTCTCACAAGCTCAACCTGCATGACTTGTGAATTAAATCAAGATGATTAGTAGGTAGAAACATTTCAGTACCAATGACAAATTTAAATCACAGCTGATTTTACGGTGACAAAAATCTATAGGATTGCAAATGAACCCATGCATATGTACCATATATGTGTTGTCATTGGGATTGCCTGATTGAGTCTCCATGCTGGCCACAGATGTATTGAGCTTGATGTGATCTTTCACCTTTAGATTGACTGGAGTTTGACCGCGGAACAGATCCACAACTTCATCCGGGGTAATGACAAGGTCCCTGGTGCATGGACTACAGTTGGCTCAGAGCAGGTATTTTGTCAGCATAAGGTATTTTGATGGAGTTAACACACATTTTGTTTCATAATTATACATTGAAAATAAAACTATCTGTGGTATTTTTAATACTCTAGTGTACATACATTACATTTCATGTTGTTTGTCATGAATATAAATTATTCATTTCTCGATATTGTATGGAAGTAATTAAGAAATTGTGATAAGTTAGTTTTAAACAATTGTTTTGGTAACTGTGTTATTAGGAAAACAAGTTTTCTTTAAAGTCTTCTAAAAACATATAATTATTTCTCATGTAAAATAAATCTTTGTGATTAGTTATGTGCATAATTCAGTTAAATCTCACAGAAACAGAGCAGGTAAGATCCTTCTGTCTAGTTGTCACAGTGTCCTATCTTACGTGTTTATGACATATCACCATGTTGTTCTCTCACATTCACATTGTGTTACTGTATCCATGTGCTCATATGAGTTTATGACATATCACCATGTTCTTCTCTCACATTCACTATATGTTATTGTATCCATGTGCTCATATGAGTTTATGAAATATCACCATGTTCTTCTCTCGCATTCACTATGTGTTACTGTATCCATGTGCTCATATGAGTTTATGACATATCACCATGTTCTTCTCTCGCATTCAGTATGTGTTGCTGTATCCATGTGCTTATATGAGTTTATGACATATCACCATGTTCTTCTCTCGCATTCACGATGTGTTACTGTATTCATGTGCTCATATGAGTTTATGACATATCACCATGTTCTTCTCTCGCATTCAGTATGTGTTGCTGTATCCATGTGCTCATATGAGTTTATGACATATCACCATGTTCTTCTCTCACATTCACTATGTGTTACTGTATCCATGTGCTCATATGAGTTTATGAAATATCACAATGTTCTTCTCTCGCATTCACTATGTGTTACTGTATCCATGTGCTCATATGAGTTTATGACATATCACCATGTTCTTCTCTCGCATTCAGTATGTGTTGCTGTATCCATGTGCTTATATGAGTTTATGACATATCACCATGTTCTTCTCTCACATTCACTACGTGTTGCTGTATCCATGTGCTTATATGAGTTTATGACATATCACCATGTTCTTCTCTCGCATTCACTACGTGTTGCTGTATCCATGTGCTTATATGAGTTTATGACATATCACCATGTTCTTCTCTCGCATTCACGATGTGTTACTGTATCCATGTGCTCATATGATGAGTTTATGATCCATGTGCTTATATGAGTTTATGACATATCACCATGTTCTTCTCTCGCATTCACTACGTGTTGCTGTATCCATGTGTTATATGAGTTTATGACTGTATCCATGTGCTGTATCATGTGCTTATATGAGTTTATGACATATCACCATGTTCTTCTCTCGCATTCACGATGTGTTACTGTATCCATGTGCTCATGTGAGTTTATGACATATCACCATGTTCTTCTCTCGCATTCACTGCGTGTTGCTGTATCCATGAGCTTATATGAGTTTATGACATATCACCATGTTCTTCTCTCGCATTCACGATGTGTTACTGTATTCATGTGCTCATATGAGTTTATGACATATCACCATGTTCTTCTCTCGCATTCAGTATGTGTTGCTCTATCCATGTGCTCATATGAGTTTATGACATATCACCATGTTCTTCTCTTGCATTCACTATGTGTTACTGTATCCATGTGTTCATATGAGTTTATGACATATCACCATGTTCTTCTCTCGCATTCACTATGTGTTACTATATCCATGTGTTCATATGAATTTATGACATATCACCATGTTCTTCCCTCGCATTCACTATGTGTTACTGTATCCATGTGCTCATATGAGTTTATGACATATCACCATGTTCTTCTCTCGCATTCACTATGTGTTACTGTATCCATGTGCTCATATGAGTTTATGACATATCACCATGTTCTTCTCTCACATTCACTATATGTTATTGTATCCATGTGCTCATATGAGTTTTTGAAATATCACCATGTTCTTCTCTCGCATTCACTATGTGTTACTGTATCCATGTGCTCATATGAGTTTATGACATATCACCATGTTCTTCTCTCGCATTCAGTATGTGTTGCTGTATCCATGTGCTCATATGAGTTTATGACATATCACCATGTTCTTCTCTCACATTCACTATGTGTTGCTGTATCCACGTGCTCATATGAGTTTATGACATATCACCATGTTCTTCTCTCACATTCACTATGTGTTACTGTATTCATGTGCTCATATGAGTTTATGACATATCACCATGTTCTTCTCTCACATTCACTATGTGTTGCTGTATCCATGTGCTCATATGAGTTTATGAAACATCACCATGTTCTTCTCTCGCATTCACTATGTGTTACTGTATCCATGTGCTCATATGAGTTTATGACATATCACCATGTTCTTCTCTCGCATTCACTATGTGTTACTGTATTCATGTGCTCATATGAGTTTATGACATATCACCATGTTCTTCTCTCGCATTCAGTATGTGTTGCTGTATCCATGTGCTCATATGAGATTATGACATATCACCATGTTCTTCTCTCACATTCACTATATGTTATTGTATCCATGTGCTCATATGAGTTTATGACATATCACCATGTTCTTCTCTCGCATTCACTATGTGTTACTGTATTCATGTGCTCATATGAGTTTATGACATATCACCATGTTCTTCTCTCGCATTCAGTATGTGTTGCTGTATCCATGTGCTCATATGAGATTATGACATATCACCATGTTCTTCTCTCACATTCACTATATGTTATTGTATCCATGTGCTCATATGAGTTTATGACATATCACCATGTTCGTTCCTCGCATTCAGTATGTGTTGCTGTATCCATGTGCTCATATGAGTTTATGACATATCACCATGTTCTTCTCTCGCATTCACTATGTGTTGCTGTATCCATGTGCTCATATGAGTTTATGACGTATCACCATGTTCTTCTCTCGCATTCACTATGTGTTGCTGTATCCATGTGCTCAAATGAGTTTATGACGTATCACCATGTTCTTCTCTCGCATTCACTATGTGTTGCTGTATCCATGTGCTCATATGAGTTTATGACATATCACTGTGCCGTACATAGTTCTTGATTTGTCACTGTGTCTCGCTGTCTACTTCATGACGTGTCCCTGTGCCTCTGTCCAAGGTGACACTGTACGGGTCTGAGCTGTGGACAGGAGCGAAGCCAGAGGGATCAGAGGTGGCTGTGGCCGGACTGCCAGCTGGACACGCCATTGTCCACAAGGATGGTCTGTGGCTGCTGACTACTGATGACACGGCTGTAAGTGTCACCCCATGGTTTGAATGTTAAGTTTTATGGTATGCTCAGGTGTCAAAATTTTTAATATTTTGAAGACCATTTTCAGTTCCATAGCAGTGTTTCCGTCTGTTAGTGTTTCATAGCAGTGTTTCAGTCTGTTAGTGTTCCATAGCAGTGTTTCAGTC
Organism: Paraescarpia echinospica; assembly: GCA_020002185.1. Taxonomy (NCBI): domain Eukaryota; kingdom Metazoa; phylum Annelida; class Polychaeta; order Sabellida; family Siboglinidae; genus Paraescarpia; species Paraescarpia echinospica. Next base: position 58,424,584 of record CM034539.1, on the reverse strand, counting down.
TATTAGTGTCTGCTATATAAAAGCAGAAATACAGATTAGCAGAATAGTATATAAGAATCACTTGAAATTTCATGTTGTGCTTATTTGTCAAAATATTGAAATTAATTTATTTTTGACAGTGTTGTTGACAAGACATTTGTTTTTTAACAGTGACAGATTTAATTTTCAAGGAGAGGTTATTACTTGGAATTCTTGTCATTGGTGAATATTTGTAAAACTCCCTCTTTAGGTAAATGTTCGACAGATGAAGTTTGAAAATGGAAAAACAATTCTCGCCTCGAACTATGGCAAGACAGACCAGAAGATGGCGCTGCTGTTGAGTGATGAAGAAAAGGAAGTAGAAATGTTGATTTGTGTACGTCATCTTTTGTTTAAAGTATATTCGATGTACCAGAAATTAAACTAAAATTATATTTGAAAGAGTAAACAAACACATGCATATTTCATTAATACATTTAGGATCGGGCAAGCATTTTGTTATAAAAATGCAAATTTTTACCTACCAGGGGTAATATAACTTTTTAATTAATAGCTTCAATCTCATAATATTACACATTTGTTCAAGGACAACAACATATATAATAAATAAGCAAAATATTAGTTGGATGACAATGATAGCTTTCGAGATATCATGTTTTGAAAATGAGGAAATGTGTTGTTTGATCAGTTTAGCTCCTGGCAAGAGACAAGCACAACATTGAAAAATATAACTTAGGCAAATAAAAATATGAAAAATGGAAGATAAATTTGATATGTGGACAATACAATAAGTGTCATTAAGCTATGTCATATTGTTTGGTTTTTAGTTGTCTTTTTGTGACTGGTTTCCCTTTCCTTGATTACAGGTCAGGGAAAAATGTCAAAACACCAATGTATTCCCACTGAGTGGACATATGCATAGCAGCATGTTTGCCGACATTCCTCTTATCGACTCATTTACTATATTTCGTTATTCATGAACTCATATGTGTTTCAATATTTAAAACATCTTAGGAATAACAAACAGCCAATATATCGTATACTTTGTTTAGCAAACGTCCAGTTAATGACGGGTATTGCGCGCCCCTCACACCTCGACTAGTTCAACCGTCCATTGTGAATGTAATGTGGATTAGCCTATTTTGTCATAATGGGGAGATCCACGTTCACCAATCAACAAATACTTAAATTATTCACTACCATTTATCAATATAATATGTAATGTTGATCGTATTTGTTTGCAATTAAATACCACAATACACTGAAGTAGCTTACATACACTAAGAATAAAACATTAACAACTTACCTAATAGTATGCGTAGCGAGCTATCGAAGTCGCACTAAGCATCAATACTCTGGAAAATTCGCAAGACGTTCACCATTTTAGTGTCGGTGCCCCCACAAATCAAATGTAATTTTCACACAAAAATATACCTTGTTGAAAATTTCCTGCTGAAACTATCAATACTACACACTAAGCATACCTTTGTGAAATGGGAAAGTTTTTACTAAAAATATGACCGCCACGCAAATGCTTAGTTGTTTACTTGTAACTGGCGGCGCTGCCAAAGCCACGCTAAGGGTCGATGCTTAAGGAAAATTTAAAAGCATTTTAGTAAGGTGCAGCCTCAAATCAAGTGTAATAGCCATGAAATAACATCCTTTTTATTGCAAATTTAATTCCAAATCGATTTGTACTACACATTAGGCGTACTTTTGTGAAATGGTGAAGTTTTTATTAAAAACGTGACCGCCACACAAAGACTTGTGTTTACATGCATGTTTGCGATTGATTTTGTATTCATTCATTAGTGTATATCTCTGATTTATAGAGCAATTATTTCTCTTCAAAATAAACTTTATACTGGTTGAATCAGACACAAATTTAGACCACGTAAGGTCTGTGAAGATAGCGTAGTTTTAACAAAATTTGTTAATCTGTTCATAACAACATAGCATCTTAGAACAGGCAGCATGTCGGCATGGCCAGTTAATCATGGTATATGGTTCTTTGAAAGCTCGCTGAACACGTAATTTTGGAGTTATCAGAAGGAAATTTGATACATGAACAGACCTTATGATGACGTTTGTTGGATGTAAATTTTATTCCAATACATGTTTTACCAATGACTGAAGGACAGTCAGAACTACGGGCAATTTCAGTGAAAAATCCTTGCCCAAGCCTACTAGATTTAATTTTGATAAAAATTATGTTTTGTAATACATAACTGAATTTGTAGTTCTTTAGCGCGTCATACTTTTAGTTGTAGTCATCTAACATCAGTAATAATTTGAACCAAGAACTAACAATGTTGTCCTGCACAGTACGAACAATTAGTGACAATACAAATGTGTCTCGGTTGAAGCTGTCTAATTTATTATTATATAATTTATGTAGTGTGTAGTTTCTCCCAATTACAACACTAACATTTAGTGACTTTGCAAAATTACAATATTTAGGGATCATCTCAGAATGTTGATGTCTGATATCAGATGAAATTACTTTCATCTGGCCTCAGCCCCTGACTGCCTTCAGACGATAGTTTGTCAACGCTGATATGATGATATAGATATATCACCAGTATTGGGCCAAAGCATAAAATATTGATGTCTGATGTCAGATGAAACTGCTGCTGACACGCCTCCCCCTAATGAAAGTAATTTTGTCTGATATCGGACATCAACGTTCTAAGGTGATCCAGTAGATGAGTTGTTATGTGTGATATGGCTAATGCACCACCTGCCTGGTTTGTCTGTGTTCCCAGGAGATCTGGCGGGACATTCTACAGCTTGAGGACATCGTGGGGCACACAGACTTCTTCCAGGCCGGCGCTCGCTCCATGGAGGTCGTCAGGTGAGTGTGTGTTCACTCAGTGGAGGTCGTCAGGTGAGTGTGTTCACCCAGCGGAGGTCGTCAGGTGAGTGTGTGTTCACTCAGTGGAGGTCATCAGGTGAGTGTGTTCACTCAGCGGAGGTCGTCAGGTGAGTGTGTTCACCCAGTGGAGGTCATCAGGTGAGTGTGTTCACTCAATGGAGGTCGTCAGGTGAGTGTGTGTTCACTCAGTGGATGTCAGATAGGTGAGTGTGTGTTCACTCAGTGGAGGTCGTCAGGTGAGTGTGTGTTCACTCAATTGAGGTCGTCAGGTGAGTGTGTATTAACTCACCTTGAGGTTGTCAGGTGAGAGAAATGTGTGGTTGTGTTTCAGATTGGTGGAAGAGGTATGAGAGAGGTGTGGTTGTGTTTCAGATTGGTGGAGAAGGTATGAGAGAGGTGTGGTTGTGTTTCAGACTGGTGGAGGAGGTGAGAGAAAGGTGTGGTTGTGTTTCAGACTGGGGAAGGAGGTGAGAGAGAGGTGTGGTTGTGTTTCAGACTGGTGGAGGAGGTACGAGAAAGGTGTGGTTGTGTTTCAGACTGGTGGAGGAGGTGAAAGAGAGGTGTAGTTGTGTTCCAGACTGGTGGAGGAGGTACGAGAGAGGTGTGGTTTTGTTCCAGACTGGTGTAGGAGGTACGAGAGAGGTGTGGTTGTGTTTCAGACAGGTGGATGAAGTACGAGAGAGGTGTGGTTGTGTTTCAGACTGGTGGAGGAGGTACGAGAGAGGTGTGGTTGTGTTTCAGACTGGTGGAGGAGGTACGAGAGAGGTGTGGTTGTGTTTCAGACTGGTGGAGGAGGTACGAGAGAGGTGTGGTTGTGTTTCAGACTGGTGGAGGAGGTACGAGAGAGGTGCGGGGGGATGAGACTACACAATGATGATGTCTACCTGGCGCCAACACTGGATGAGTTTGTGAGGACTGTGATACTGAGGGCACGAGGCGGGGATGAGGACAACCTCAAGTATGATGCTGTGAGTCTCACTTGTCACACAGTTCACTTGTGTACACTACTTTGTTGGTCCATGTTTACACTGTGTTTGTGGGTGTATGTGTACATTATGTTTGTGGTTCCATGTGTACACTGTGTTTGTGGATCCATGTTTACACTGTTTGTGGGTCCATGTTTACACTGGGTTTGTGGGTCCATGTTTACACTGGGTTTGTGGGTCCATGTTTACACTGGGTTTGTGGGTCCATGTTTACACTGGGTTTGTGGGTCCATGTTTACACTGGGTTTGTGGGCCCATGTTTACACTGGGTTTGTGGGTCCATGTTTACACTATGTTTGTGGGTCCATGTTTACACTGGGTTTGTGGGTCCATGTTTACACTGGGTTTGTGGGTCCATGTTTACACTGTGTTTGTGGGTGTATGTGTACACTATGATTATGGATCCATGTGTACGTTGTGTTTGTGGGTACATGTATTGACTGTGCTTGTTATTCATGTATTCACTGTGTTTGTGGGTCCACGTGTACACTGTGTTTGTGAGTGCATGTCATTACTGTGTTTGTGTGGTCTGTGTATACTTTGTATTAGTGGGTCCACGTGTACACTGTGTTTGTGAGTGCATGTCATTACTGTGTTTGTGTGGTCTGTGTATACTTTGTATTAGTGGGTCCACGTGTACACTGTGTTTGTGAGTGCATGTCATTACTGTGTTTGTGTGGTCTGTGTATACTTTGTATTAGTGGGTCCACGTGTACACTGTGTTTGTGAGTGCATGTCATTACTGTGTTTGTGTGGTCTGTGTGTACATTGTATTAGTGGGTCCACGTGTACACTGTGTTTGTGAGTGCATGTCATTACTGTGTTTGTGTGGTCTGTGTATACTTTGTATTAGTGGGTCCACGTGTACACTGTGTTTGTGAGTGCATGTCATTACTGTGTTTGTGTGGTCTGTGTGTACTTTGTATTAGTGGGTCCACGTGTACACTGTGTTTGTGAGTGCATGTCATTACTGTGTTTGTGTGGTCTGTGTGTACATTGTATTAGTGGGTCCACGTGTACACTGTGTTTGTGAGTGCATGTCATTACTGTGTTTGTGTGGTCTGTGTATACTTTGTATTAGTGGGTCCACGTGTACACTGTGTTTGTGAGTGCATGTCATTACTGTGTTTGTGTGATCAAGAAACTAAAATATGGAGTAGCGTCTGAAATAGTATTGACTTGTTATCAATGAGGTAGACATTCTATTCTACCTGACTGGAACAGAGGTGCTTGTGTGCGGCAGGTAGCGCAACATGTCAACAGAATGGACATCAGCTTCCCTCACCAACTGTTTATCAACAACAAGTTTGTTGATTCATCCAACAAGGCTGTCTCTGATGTAGTGAATCCCTCGGACGAGTCTGTAAGTCAACTACATAGTGTAATATATAACGTATTCACTGTGGTTTGTATATATATATATATATAAATTATGTATAAATATATATAAACTAAGGTGAACTGGTGTGAAAAAGCAAGTATGTTTTTACTGATAATTCCTAACCACAACTGTGTTGCCTTCTCAAAGAATAAAAGAAAAAATACGGAGAGGCAGAGTGACAGAAAAATACACAGATGGAAGAACAGACAGATGAGAAAGATTGAGCAAGATGGAAAGAGACAGACAGATGGGCAGATAGACAGATGGAAAGAGGGATAGATATAGATATACATAGAGGAGGGAGGAGAGACAATTGTTTTGAACTTATATATATATACCAATATGTTTTTTTGTAGCTTTTAATTTGTCATTAGCATGGCTTTAGACGTTTAAAGACATATATTCTAATTGCTAATTTATTTTAAATAAAAGTTATCTATTCACACTGACAGTGGGCTTGTCTTGTAGGTCATATGCCAAGTTGCCATGGGAACTGCAGAGGATGTAGACAAGGCAGTGGCTGCAGCTGAGGTAATTTAAACAATCTCAAAAATAGTCAATTATTACAAATGACAATGAAACATTTTAAAACGTGCTGTCCATCATAAATTGTCAAACGGTGCTGCTATTGAATCCCCAAATTTGTTTCATATAAAAACACTCGCATGATTGAGTGACAAATGTGGAGTGATTTGTAACATTTCTTTTCAGAAAGCTTTTCAAGAAGGTGAATGGGGGAAGATGAATGCGCGGGACCGTGGGAAGCTGCTGTACCGGTGAGAACAGACTTCACTTGCATTTCTCTCCTCTAGTTGTCCACTCTATAGTATTATTATACTGTCAGCATGCGTCTCCAAGATAACACTTAGCTAGGCTACATTAAGAAGATTTAAAGTTTTGAAATTTCAAAGTGCTAGCATTTTGTTATGGTTGTCACTGTGTCGAATTGGAGACATCCCAAACCAGGGATGTTTGTTAAAACTAAATGGAATCATCTGGTGATGTAGTCTTCCTCTCTGTCAAAGTTATTATTCTTGTATCAGACATTAGTTTGACTAAGGCCATTCAGTCTAAACATGCGATCTTGGCCCCAATTTGTCTACTATGTCACAAAATATAATGCTGACAAACTGACTGTGTGTATATTTAGATGAGTGTCATATCTAGACACTGAGACCTAGATGTTGACTTGTGTGATTTCTAACTTGAAATTTGCTAAAAAAGATCATAATGGATGCACTTCTATGTTGGTTGCTTATTGGCTATTGTTTAAAAATTGGGATTTAGAAACTCAAATTCTTGCCTATGCTATAATTCCAAGCCCAGTATGTCTTTACGAGACTGATTCTTGCCGTATGGTATCTTGCGACACTGTCAGCCAATGTAGAAATTGAAAAAAAATTGCTTCTGTAAATCAGCAATTATATTTCCATTTATGACAGACTTGCCAGTTTGATGACTGACTACCAGGAGGAGCTAGCGACCATTGAGACTCTAGACTCGGGCGCACTCTACACGGTGGCACTGAAGACACATGTGGGGATGTCCATCGATGTGCTACGCTATTTTGCTGGCTGGTGTGACAAAATCCAGGTACATCAAGGGGAGACTGTGGGTACCTGGTGAAGTATATTATTGGAATACTGCAAACAGCACAGAGGTGACATTGTAAGAAGGACATATATGTAAGTTAAGCTGGTTCCAGAACTGAGAGAAATCAGTTATAAAAGGCCACTACCACACACGTCGACAGTGGAAACCAGGATATCAGAGCCTTTAAAATGTTGAAAGCTTATGAACATACTTGACAGAAATATTGTCCTCGTACAAGCAAATTAGGTAATTCCCAATACCTAAGATGTTAGTTTTTATTTTTGTACTATAACCCAGATGTTATATTTACAATCGAGCAGGTTTAACCCCAAACTCTTGATTTGAATGGGAAAAGCAAAACCTGCTCCCTCCAATGTTTTCCCTGAAACCGAACTTGTGTTGCAGGGTCAAGTGATCCCTATAAGCAACGCTCGGCCAAACAGAAATCTGACATTCACAAAGAAAGAGGCGATAGGGTGAGAGTTCATTCACACAAGAGTTCATGTGTATGGCTGTACCGACTTCTACTTAGAGTTCATTCATCTCCATAGGTCATGCTTGTTTGTGTCCTGTGATGTTTCCACTCACTCATCTCTGGAGTTCACTACTACAAAGTGTTTACTCAACTCAGGAGTTAACTACTAGGGAGTGTTCAACCAACTCTGGAGTTCACTACTACAAAGGGTTTACTCAACTCTGGAGTTCACTTCTAGGGAGTGTCCACACAAGTCTAGAGTTCACTACTAGGGAGAGTTCACTCTGGAGTTCACTTCAGGGGAGTGTTCATCCAACTCTGGAGTTCACTATTGGGGAGAGTTAATCCATGTCTGGAGTTCACTACTAGGGAGAGTTCACCCAACTCCGGAGTTCACTATTGGGGAGAGTTTATCCAAGTCTGGAGTTCACTATTTGGGAGTGTTCATCCAACTCTGGAATTCAATATTGGGGAGAGTTCATCTAATTCTGGAGTTCATTAACAGGGATAGTTCACCGAACTGTGGTGTTCACTACTAGGGAGAGTTCACCCAAGCCCCAGAGTTCAATGCTATGGAAAGTTCACTCACCTGTTTACATATAAACACTTTGTACTAAATCAAATCAAATCAGGTTTATTTATACACCACATATCTCTACAAAGCAGATTCAGGGTTTTTTACAAACTAAAACATGATGTAAGAATACATTACATAGACCTTATAATATTACAATATACTACACATTTTGATTGTTACGTAGGCCATATATAACATTAAGATGTATATGTATGTATTTAAAAAGACAATAAATTACGAAAAAGCCTGTTTAAAGAGAAAGGTTTTCAGGTCTCTCCTAAAACGTCCAGAGTCACGTTGGCTTCTTAGCTCTAGTGGAAAAGAATTCCAGAATGGGACCTGCACATGAAAATATGCATTGGCATAAAGTTCCAGGTTAACTGACATAAAGTTCCAGGTTAACTTTACCATGAGAAACTGGTCAGCCGAGCAAAGAGTGCGACATGGAATATATGCAGTTATACGGTCAGCAAGGTACTGTGCAGTGCTGTGCATCAAGGTCAACAGTTTAAAAAGGTAGCCAATGCAGCTCTCGTAGTGCCGCTGTCATGCTGTGTTGGTTACGCCGACGTAAACAGAGGACGACACACGCACTGGACCATCTCTAGTTGGTGCAACAAGGTTCCAGTAATGTCGTACAGGGCCAAAGTCGAGTCGCGACATGACTAGCGTGTGTACAAGTGACGTGATTAACGTGTGTACAAGTGATGTGACTAGCGTGTGTACAAGTGACGTGACTAGCGGGTGTACAAGTGACATGATTAACGTGTACAAGTGACGTAATTAACATGTGTACAAGTGACGTGACTAGCGTGTGTACAAGTGACTTTACTAGCATGTGTACAAGTGACATGACTAACGTGTGTACAAGTGACGTGACTAGCTTGTATACAAGTGACGTGACTAGCATATGTACAAGTGACATGAGTAGCGTGTGTACAAGTGACGTGACTAGCGTGTGTACGAGTGACGTGATTAACGTGTGTACAAGTGACGTGATTAACGTGTGTACAAGTGACGTGATTAACGTGTGTACAAGTGACGTGACTAGTGTGTGTACAAGTGACGTGACTAGCGTGTGCACAAGTGATGTTATTAACGTGTGTACAAGTGACGTGACTAGCATGTGTACAAGTGACTTGACTAGCGTGTATACAAGTGACGTGACTAGCGTGTGTACAAGTGACGTGACTAGCTTGTGTACAACTGACGTGACTAGCATATGTACAAGTGACATGAGTAGCGTGTGTACAAGTGACTTGACTAGCGTGTATACAAGTGACGTGACTAGCGTGTGTACAAGTGACGTGACTAGCTTGTGTACAAGTGACGTGACTAGCATATGTACAAGTGACGTGAGTAGCGTGTGTACAAGTGACGTGACTAGCATGTGTACAAGTGACATGACTAGCGTGTGTACAAGTGACGTGAGTAGCATGTGTACAACTTACATGACTAGCGTGTGTACAAGTGACGTGACTAGCGTGTGTACAAGTGACTTGCATGCTGAAAACGGGAGAGTTGATCATATTCGCACTATGCTACATAGTTGGGTGTAGGCAGCCCGACATGTATGGCTAATGTGTGCGGCCATAGACATCGTGGAGTCGAGCTGTACTCCAAGGTCACTTATGTTGACGGAAGTGCTGATGTTGCAACCGCAGATGTCGATGGAAAGAGGTGGTGGCTGTGGAACACGGTTGTTTGGTGCTGTAAAGGGTATCACCTTTGTCTTCGCCTCATTCAAGAGCAGGTAGCACGATGCTAGCCATGCTTTCACATCAGTCACACAGATATCCGGTCGGCGGCAGACGCAGAATAATTTTGTGGAAAATTGACATAGAGTTGCGTGTCGTCAGTGTAGACATGGTAGTGAACACCGTACGTCTTGAATAAGTTGGAAAGACCAACACATCCCTGTGGAACATCACATCGTAGTCGGCTGTCGCAAGAAAGATGACTGTCAATGCTGACATGCTGTGTTCGGTCGACAAGATTACTGTGTTTTTCATTAAAGGAACATGTTCATGTTCTATCCACTAGACTGAAGTGACTGAGTGTTACTGCTAAAGGTGTGATGAGTGTGTGTCTGCTGTGATCGCAGGGTGTGTGGTATCATCACCCCCTGGAACTACCCCCTCATGATGCTGGCCTGGAAAGTGGCGCCCTGCCTGGCTGCTGGCAACACGGTGGTCCTGAAACCTGCACAGGTATGGCTACATGACGGCTCTGCTGTAATAAAATTCCCAGGTAATCGATGTTTGCTAATTGCATCACATGCGCGTTGAGTTTGAATTGTGGTTAAAGTGATTAAGAAGATTGTTGTAATAAATTATAGCCAATTAAACATTAATCAGTGATGCTGTTATTCAGTTTGTTTGTGCTTGTTTTACTATATTATTGTTTTACTATATTATTGTTTTACTATATTATTGTTTTACTATATTATTGTTTTACTATATTATTTAGGTCACTCCACTGACGTCTCTCAAGTTTGCCGAATTTGTTGTCAGAGTTGGATTTCCACCTGGAGTTGTCAACATAGTGACTGGCGCAGGTGGGTGACTCAACATGGTGCATGGTTCAGGTGGGTAAGTCAGCATGGTTTAGGTGGGTGACTCAACAAGGCACTTGGTTTGGGTGGGTGACTCAGCGTGGTGCTTGGTTCAGGTGGGTGACTCAGCATGGTTCAGGTGAGTGACTCAACATGGTGTGTGGTTCAGGTGGGTGACTCAGCATGGTGCTTGGTTCAAGTGAGTGACTCAACATGGTGTGTGGGTCGGGTGGGTGACTCAACATGGTGCATGGTTCAGGTGGGTGACTCAACATGGTGCTTGGTTCAGGTGGGTGACTCAACATAGTGCATTGTTCAGGTGAGTGACTCAGCATGGTGCTTGGTTCAGGTTAGTGACTCAACATGGTGCATGGTTCAGGTGGGTGACTCAACATTGTGCTTGGTTCAGGTGGGTGACTCAACATGGTGCATGGTTCAGGTGGGTGACTCAACATTGTGCTTGGATCAGGTGGGTTACTCAATATGGTGCTTGGTTCAGGTTAGTGACTCAACATGGTGCATGGTTCAGGTGGGTGACTCAACATGGTGCATGGTTCAGGTGGGTGACTCAACATTGTGCTTGGATCAGGTGAGTGACTCAACATTGTGCTTGGTTCAGGTTAGTGACTCAACATGGTGCATGGTTCAGGTGGGTGACTCAACATTGTGCTTGGATCAGGTGGGTTACTCAACATGGTGCATGGTTCAGGTGGGTGACTCAACATTGTGCTTGGATCAGGTGGGTTACTCAATATGGTGCTTGGTTCAGGTGGGTGATTCAACGTGGTGCTTGGCTCAGGCAAGTGCCTCAATATATGTCTTGGTTCAGGTTGGTAACTGTACTCAATATGGTGCTTGGTTGAGTTTCAACAAATGTAAATAATCAGTGTTTAATATGTTCCAGGCAAATATATAGGAATTATAGTTCAGTACTTAAGTATTGTTAACTTTGACTTACCAATCAATTATTTACTGATTTCAGTTATAACTGATTATGACATTGTGGAAGTCTAACTATGGCAACACTTGCATTAGGTGACTGGTCATCAACTTTTAATGTTGCAATCAAGCTATGTAAATGTAGCTGAGCTTATGTTGTGAAGAACCATCAGCTGCCAATACTGAATGGAGACAAACACTGATGCTTGTAACATGCCATCTCATCCTCTTTGTTCCCTGCAGGTACGGTGGTGGGCCAGGCCCTCTCAGACCATGCCAGTGTGCGCAAGATTGGATTCACAGGATCCACAACCGTTGGAAAAATCATCATGGGATGGTGTGTACAGTATCCTTGTTTGTAACGGCTGTTGATGTGTTACTTAATTGTAATGTCAGTGTAATGATAGTGTAATTTCTGTTGAATTTCAGTATCAACATAGTGACATATTGGTGTAATGCTGTAAAGTATAATATCAGTGTAATTGATTTTCAGTTAAGTGTTAACATAATTTCAATGTAATGTTAGGATAACATCAAGTGTAGCTCAAGTGTAACACCAGTGTTATGATACCATCAAGTGTAGCTCAAGTCTAATACCAGTGTTATGATAACATCAAGTGTAGCTCAAGTGTAACACCAGTGTTATCTCCCTACACAGCGACATTTTTATCTGTGTCAACTTCAGTTTAAAATAAAGTGATAAAAATGATGTTAATGTTAAAATCACCAAGTTGTACTCACAACTGATTGCTTTGGTAAGTAACCATCATTTGTAAGTGTTATATAATTTGTGTGAGGAGGTGGGTTATTTGTCTGTCTGATGTTACCAGCTGTGCGCGGAGTAACTTGAAGAAGGTGTCCTTGGAGCTTGGTGGCAAATCTCCACTCATTATCTTCAATGACTGCGACATGCAAAAGGCTGTCAGATTTGTAAGTTTACATGTTTTAAACAATTTAATTAATACAATTGTATTGTAAATGTATGCTCAAAACAATACATTTCCTATGTAATGACATATAAAATGTACTTGTAAGATAATCTGGACTACTTATATATATTTATATTTGCTCAGTTGGGTCACTTGGATGAACCCTGTTGTAGTTGCTGCCATAAAATATATATCTTCCTAGGATTTTCTATTATTTAAAGTTTCACAATTTGCTAAAGCTCTCTCATCATTACTTTAGCTCATCGATTTTTATGATATTCGTGTCTATGGTGTGAGAATAATTTAAGAAATGTGTGCAGTTGCTTTGATAAAAATGAACTTTTGTTTAAGTCATCAAAATAATAATTGACTTTGATTACAGGATTGAGTATCTAGCAAAAGTGAACAACCTCAATGAGATAAAAAAAGTACAGTCGCTGTTCTCTGCAGGATGTAATTATTGGTTCAACTGAACTGAAATTAGTTTAATAATATATCTGACAACTTCTTCAAAACTAATGCAAATTACACAAACTATTTGCTAATCAAGTATACATTGTTATAAGAAAGTATCCATTATAACAAAGGACGATCAATAAATAGAAGAAATGATCTACTAATTGTGTAAATGCTAAAACAGTGACAGATATCTGACATAATAGATACACGAAAATTTGATAAGCCAAATGGCTTCTTTGGCCATTTGCTATGTAGAGCTTGTTTCTTTGGATATTAGTCTTGCTAAATCTTGTTAAATAACACTTTATTACGGGGAATATGTATGGGCACTGTGGATTTATTTAATTAGTAGTTTGTGCTCAGTAGTCATCAGTGCCCAGTAGCTGACCTATGTATGCGCGCACGTGTCCTCTGGCAACATCCCAGTACTGCCGTATCTTCTGACACTATAATAAATATTTATTGTATAGTATATTGTTGATGTTTTGAAGTTAATATTGCCTGTCCTCAGGGCATGGATGCAGTGTTTTTCAACAAGGGTGAGAACTGCATCGCAGCTGGCCGTCTCTTTGTGGAGGAGTCAATTCATGATACTTACGTTCAACAAATGGTTTGTTTTATTACATTTTGTTTATGTTATTTCAATTTAATTTTTACTGATGAATGATAAGTTCTTATTTTGCAACTTAACAACTATTGAGATTACGGTTAAATAGTATTCTATGTGGCAGTCTCTTGTGCATATAAACAGAGAAATATTACTTTTTATAATTTCATGTTGTTTTTTCTACGAAACAGTTGCAATTCAAATACTAACATGAAAATGGTACTTTAACTGAAAAACAAATATATGCTTATTTCAGTTTTATTGACTGGTGGTGCAACAGTAAAATATGCAAACTTGGGCATATGACATGAGATTAATTGTAGATTGTAGAGATAAAGAAGATGAAGATTGATGACCCATTTAACAGACACACACACCAGGGACCTCAAAATCACAGGTGAGATTTGTCTACATTCCACCATGAGGAGCACGGTGGTGCAGTGCTAGAGCTTTGGACTCTCGACTGAGAGAACCGGTTACAATCTTGGGCTGCGGTATCGAACCTTAGGCAAGTTTGTTTACTCTACGTTGCTCCATTTCACTCATGTGTATGATTGAGTACCTGGCTGTAGACAGAGGTGGATATTTGTGTACGAATAGTCTTCGCACATTAATTGCAGAGAAGTCAAGAAGGTGTTCAATTGAACAGGTCTACCAGGGAGTAAAGTGTAAAGCGCTTTGAGCAGTCCTGAGGACTGGATACTGTGCTATATAAGAACTGACCTTTTTATGTCGATGAGCAATGTCAGAGACTGGTTACTACAGAGGCTACTTGAAAAAGAAAGAGTTCATTCACTGACCAAGTTACAGAGATCTTCACTACAGATGTTGCAATACATGATAGATGTGTTACTGCGATACTGTTCCACAGTATTATGGAGAACATTGATATTTGCCATGTGTTGACAGAGCACACTTGGAGAATCTGCTGGCCTTTGTGCGTCGGGGTGTGGACGAGGGGGCCACTCTCATGCGTGGGGGTAGGAGACTCGACAGGAAGGGTGAGAGAACTCTTACACACTGAGGCTGTTGACAACTGATCTCTTCTACTTCTTGTCCAGTGTTAATATTTACAGTTTACAGTGTTATTGTTAACAATTACTATTTACTATGTTATTGTTTACAGTGATTGTTTAAAATGTTAATGTTAACAGTTTTGTTATTTATAGTGTCAATGGTTTACGGTGTTGATGTTTATGGTGTTAATATTGACAGTGTTCATGTATACAGTGTTAACATTCATGTTGGTAATGTTTACATTGTTATTATTTACAGTTTTATCCTTTATATTATTGTTTACAGTGCTATTGGTTATGCTTAATTCTTTTCTGGACAGCTTTAGGTAATATACCATGAGGTGAGTGGTTTCTGGACTCTGTTGCCAGGTTTCTTCCTGGAGCCGGCCATCTTCACAGATGTCACAGACCAGATGTGGATCGCTCAGGAGGAGTCGTTTGGCCCCATCATGATTGTGTCAAAGTTCAAGGACGGGTCAGCAGATGTCATTTGTTAATGTTGTTGTTTTGAAATATGTCAATTACTGCAGCTACAGTAAACATTCACATATGTATGTACGACTGTGTAGCATGTGCATGCATGTCAGTCCATGAGGAACAAAACAGTAGTCTGAGGAGATAAATTACATATAAACTCATTCAAAGAAGTTGTGTCTTGTAGTGATGTGGAGTATGGTCTGTTGTGTCTTGTAGTGATGTGGAGTATGGTCTGTTGTGTCTTGTAGTGATGTGGAGTATGGTCTGTTGTGTCTTGTAGTGATGTGGAGTATGGTCTGTTGTGTCTTGTAGTGATGTGGAGTATGGTCTGTTATGTCTTGTAGTGATGTGGAGTATGGTCTCTTGTGTCTTGTAGTGATGTGGAGTATGGTCTGTTGTGTCTTGTAGTTATGTGGAGTATGGTCTGTTGTGTCTTGTAGCAGTGTGGTGTAAAGTCTATTGTGTCTTGTAGAAATGTGCAGTATGGTATGTTGTGTTTTGTAGTGATGTGGAGTATGGTCTGTTGTGTCTTGTAATGATGTGGAGTATGGTCTGTTGTTTCTTATAGTGATATGGAGTATGGTCTGTTGTTTCTTGTGATATGGACTATGGTCTGTTGTTTCTTGTAGTGATATGGAGTATGGTCTGTTGTGTCTTGTAGTAGTGTGATGTAAAGTCTATTGTGTCTTGTAGAAATGTGCAGTATGGTATGTTGTGTCTTGTAGTAATGTGGAGTATGGTCTGTTGTTTCTTGTAGTGATATGGAGTATGGTCTGTTGTGTCTTGTAATGATGTGGAGTATGGTCTGTTGTGTCTTGTAGTAATGTGGAGTATGGTCTGTTGTGTCTTGTAGTGATATGGAGTATGGTCTGTTGTGTCTTGTAGTGATGTGGAGTATGGTCTGTTGTGTCTTGTAATGATGTGGAGTATGGTCTGTTGTGTCTTGTAGTGATATGGAGTATGGTCTGTTGTTTCTTGTAGTGATGTGGAGGGGGTGATTGACCGAGCCAATGCTGTGGAGTACGGTCTGGCGGCTGGCGTGTTCACTCAGGACATCAGTAAGGCTCTGCATGTCTCAGACAGGATCCAGGCAGGCACAGTGTTCATCAATACATACAACAAGACAGATGTGGCAGCTCCATTTGGTGGCTTCAAACAGTCAGGCTTTGGTAAAGACCTCGGTAAGAACAGAATACTTAGAAAAATCTCAACATATTAGCTTCACGTTTCACTCATGATCCCCATTGTTCACTCATTATTTCCATATTTCACTCATGGTCTTCATATTTCACTCATAATCCCCATGTTTCACTTATGGTCCCCATAGTTCACTCATGACCTCTATGTTTCACTCATGGTCTCCATATTTCACTCATGATCCTGTGTTTCATTCATGGTCCACATATTTCACTTATGATCCCCATGTTTCACTCGTGGTCCCCATGTTTCACTCATGATCCAGTGTTTCACTTATGATCCCCATGTTTCACTCGTGGTCTCCATATTTCACTAATGATCCTCAATTTCACTCATGGTCCCCATTTATCACTCACAATCCCCATGTTTCACTCATGATCATGTGTTTCACTCATGGTCCCAATTCATCATGATCTTGTGTTTCACTTATGGTCCACATATTCCACTTATGATCCCTATGTTTCACTCATGATTCCCGTATTTCATTCATGATCCCCTTGTTTCACTCATGATCCCCATATTTCACTCATGATCCTCATGTTTCACTCATGATCCTCATGTTTCATTCATGCTCCTCCTGTTTCACTCATGATCCCCATGTTTCACTCATGATCCTCATGTTTCACTTGTGGTTTCCATATTTCACTCATGGCCCTGTGTTTCACTCATGGTCTCCATGTTTCACTCATGATCCTGTGTTTCATTTATAATAATAATGATCCTATGTTCCACTTATGGTCTTCATTTTTCACTCATGATCCACATGCTTCACTCATGGTCTCCATTTATCACTCATGGTCCCCATGTTTCATTTATAGTCCATTTATTTCACTTATGACCCCCATGTTTCACTCATGATCCCCATGTTTCCACACCAGTAATGGTCACTGTGACATGTTTAATTGATTGCCACTCTGAGTGGTGACAACAAGTTTGGCATCACGAAGCACTAAGTGGTCGTACAGCCTGTTGGACGTTGCCATTTCCATCACCGTCATTTGCTATGGTTACAAGGATCTGTTGTCTGCTGGCAATCTCAGTTCTGACAGGTTTAATCAAACTCAAAATGTATCTCTTCATATGTGGATGTCATCTCTGTTTTGTTGGGATCAGTCATTATTGCTCTGTCATTGTCTTTTCTCAGTTGTCTCATTTCAAAGTCAGATGGTCCAAATAATCTGCTAGATGGTCCTAATCATCTTTTAGGTGGTCCATATAGTCTCCTAGATGGTCTTTATCGTCTCCTAGATGGTCCATATAGTCTCCTGGATGTTCCTTATCATCTCCTAGATGGTCCATATAGTCTCCTAGATGGTCTTTATAACTTCCTTGATGGTCTCCTAAACGTTTCTTATCATCTCCTAGATGGTCCATATAATCACCTAGATGGTCCATATAATCACCTAGATGGTCCATATTGTCTCCTAGATGGTCCATATGATCTCCTAGATGACCCGTATAGTCTCCTAGATTGTCCATATCATTTCTTTGATTGCCGATATAGCCTCCTAGATGATCCTTATAATCCCCTAGTTGTTCTCCTCATCGTTCCCAGTCTTCAGGGGTGAGGCTGGCTTGGATATGTCAACATTCTCTTTTCTTTCTTTTCCTCTTCTATCTTTCTCTTCCTCCTCATTGCACTTGCCCTGTTTTCTCTACCATTTCTCCTTTCTCCTCGGTCTTTTGCTCTTTCCCCTTTCCATCCCTCCAGGTCTCTCTTCACGCAATCATCCTAGATGGTCCATTTAACCTAGATGGTCCATATAATCTCCTAAATGGTCCATATAGCCTCCTAGATTGTCCAAATAGTCTCCTAGATGGTCCATATAATCTCCTAGATGGTCCATATGAATGAATGAACATTTATTCATAACATTGATAACAATATATATGTACAAGACAAGACAACTAAACAAGTCTAACTATAATGCAAGTGAGAATACACAATGTTTGAAGGGGGTAAATACGAAGTCATTGACTTTTGTGTAAATTTATCCCTGACATATTTATATATAATTACATACCTGTATGTATACACACATATACGTACATATACACGCATATATACATACATATATACACATTCACATACATACGTACATGTATTTTGAGACATCCATATTATATTATTCGAATTTGCTATTCATCTAACCATCTAGCTACAATAATTGAAAACATGTAATGGAATATGTGCATATTCAAAATTTAAAGTATGTGATAAGTACACATCTTTACACATATTGTAGTTTCCTCATTGGCATGATTATATATGTGTATGATTTTATTTAGATTTCTACAACTAGATATTTCTCAAATAAAATGTTCTTGCATTTACGCTTAAATTCAGTAATAGTATTAGTAGTTTTTAAATGATCACATAGAGAATTCAATATAATCTAATAGATGGTCCATATTATCTCATAGATGGTCCATTAGATCTCCTAGATGGTCCTTATAATCATGGTTCTTATTATCTCATAAATTGTCCTAGGCATATTCCATTCCCATTCCCCATTGAAATATCTTAAATAGAAAACCAGATTGGAAATCTTAAATAACATTCCAACACAATGAAACCTCACTAATGTACACGCGCCTGATTTGTTTATCATATGTATTACTTGTTACTCTGGACAGATATACTGGAGACCAAAGTGTCTGGATTAACAATGTTCTACTGCAGTTCATTTTACTTATGAGAACTGCAGAGAAAATGCCTGGAACATCCGACATAAATGATGTGTCAGCTTCTCCACTCAGTGGGAATTGGGGTGATTGAGAGGAGAGAGTCTAGTCAGAACTGGTCACATTTCCCACCTGAAGTCACAGTAGATGGTCTCCATGCAAACACCCAACATACTTCAGCTATGATCCGATAGCTTATTTGAAATTGTTTTTGATTTAGTTTAATGATATCATCAGACAAATTATAAAATTAAATGTGGTTAGTAAAAACAAAATGTTGTGGAAAAAGGGCAAAGTAGCAACATGTAGCCTGCCTGGGTAATGTAAAAAGGGCAAAGTAGCAACTTGTAGCCTGCCTGGGTAATGTAAAAAGGGCAAAGTGGCAACATATAGTCTGCCTGGGTAATGTAAAAGGGGCAAAGTAGCAACATGTAGCCTGCCTGGGTAATGTAAAAAGGGCAAAGTAGCAACATGTAGCCTGCCTGGGTAATGTAAAAAGGGCAAAGTGGCAACATGTAGCCTGCCTGGGTAATGTAAAAAGGGCAAAGTGGCAACATGTAGCCTGCCTGGGTAATGTAAAAAGAGCAAAGTGGCAACATGTAGCCTGCCTGGGTAATGTAAAAGGGGCAAAGTAGCAACATGTAGCCTACCTGGGTAATGTAAAAGGGGCAAAGTAGCAACATGTAGCCTGCCTGGGTAATGTAAAAAGGGCAAAGTAGCAACATGTAGCCTGCCTGGGTAATGTAAAAGGGGCAAAGTAGCAACATGTAGCCTGCCTGGGTAATGTAAAAAGGGCAAAGTAGCAACATGTAGCCTGCCTCGGTAATGTAAAAAGAGCAAAGTGGCAACATGTAGCCTGCCTGGGTAATGTAAAAAGAGCAAAGTGGCAACATGTAGCCTGCCTGGGTAATGTAAAAAGAGCAAAGTGGCAACATGTAGCCTGCCTGGGTAATGTAAAAAGAGCAAAGTGGCAACATGTAGCCTGCCTGGGTAATGTAAAAAGAGCAAAGTGGCAACATGTAGCCTGCCTGGGTAATGTAAAAAGAGCAAAGTGGCAACATGTAGCCTGCCTGGGTAATTTTTTCAAGTTACGATCAAACATTTATATAAAATTCTTTCAATGATTTTAACAAATTTAAATTTATTAAACTGACAGCACACCTTACTTAAGCTACACACACAACCGATTTGAATTATTGACAAACCTGACTCACAATGGGTTAAATTAATTGTATAGGTAGCTTTAATTGAGGTTACTTGATAATGCAGTGATAATAAGTATTTATTTATCATGGTGCAATGAGATATTCTCTGGGATAATTAGTCACTAATGGTCCCTATAGGAAATATGGTTGAAAAGGGTCAGAAATGTGATTAATTACGACAACTCTCCTTGGAACGTTTAAGCCCACAGGCACTGTGTGTAGGTCCAGATTGTTTGGTACAGACCTTGTGCAGTCTATGTTTATATATATCCCAATTTCTTGGAACATGTCCTGTATATAGGTCCATATTTCTTAGAATATCTGAAGATATTATGATTGCAAGGCTATCATTCAGGTAGGGAAGTAGGAAGTAGGAAGTACATTTGCAAAATATACTACTAAAGCCTTGACACAATTGTTATGGGTAAATTTGCATTCAAATCAATGTCTTTTTATCCCCCTATCAAACATTGTATACATCAATTTATAAACATGTTGCTTTGCATACATATGTAATCAGATATGATATATAAATAAGTCAGTGTGTGTATAGTTATATTAACTTGTTGTTTATCTTGTATAGTGTTGCCAAAGTTTGAATAAACCTTTCATTCATTCATCTTTCATTCAACATTCATTCACACTCCACATTAAGATCCAGAATTCATGGCACAAGCCCAGTGCATTCAGTATGAATCCACAAATCTTGAAACTAACTCTCTGCCTAGTTCCAGACTCCTTGAAGCAAGCACTGTGCCTGTGCACTCTGCACAGATCCAGGTCCTCTAGCAAGCACTGTGCCTGTGCACTCTGCACAGATCCAGGTCCTCTAGCAAGCATTGTGCCTGTGCACTCTGCACAGATCCAGGTCCTCTACCAAGCACTGTGCCTGTGCACTCTGCACAGATCCAGGTCCTATAGCAAGCACTGTGCCTGTGCACTCTGCACAGATCCAGGTCCTCTAGCAAGCACTGTGCCTGTACACTGTGCACAGATCCAGGTCCTCTAGCAAGCACTGTGCCTGTGCACTCTGCACAGATCCAGGTCCTCTAGCAAGCACTGTGCCTGTGCACTCTGCACAGATCCAGGTCCTCTAGCAAGCACTGTGCATGTGCACTCTGCACAGATCCAGGTCCTATAGCAAGCACTGTGCATGTGCACTCTGCACAGATCCAGGTCCTATAGCAAGCACTGTGCCTGTGCACTACGCACAGATCCGGGTCCTCTAGCAAGCACTGTGCCTGTGCACTCTGCACAGATCCGGGTCCTATAGCAAGCACTGTGCCTGTGCACTACGCACAGATCCGGGTCCTCTAGCAAGCACTGTGCCTGTGCACTCTGCACAGATCCGGGTCCTCTAGCAAGCACTGTGCCTGTGCACTCTACACAGATCCAGGTCCTCTAGCAAGCACTGTGCCTGTGCACACTGCACAGATCCGGGTCCTCTAGCAAGCACTGTGCCTGTGCACTCTGCACAGATCCAGGTCCTATAGCAAGCACTGTGCCTGGGCACTCTGCACAGATCCGGGTCCTCTAGCAAGCACTGTGCCTGTGCACTCTGCACAGATCCAGGTCCTATAGCAAGCACTGTGCCTGTGCACTCTGCACAGATCTGGGTCCTCTAGCAAGCACTGTGCCTGTGCACTCTGCACAGATCCCGGTCCTATAGCAAGCACTGTGCCTGTGCACTCTGCACAGATCCGGGTCCTCTAGCAAGCACTGTGCCTGTGCACTCTGCACAGATCCAGGTCCTCTAGCAAGCACTGTGCCTGTGCACTCTGCACAGATCCGGGTCCTCTAGCAAGCACTGTGCTTGTGCACTCTGCACAGATCCAGGTCCTCTAGCAAGCAATGTGCACTCTGCACAGATCCAGGTCCTCTAGCAAGCACTGTGCCTGTGCACTCTGCACAGATCCAGGTCCTCTAGCAAGCACTGTGCACTCTGCACAGATCCGGGTCCTCTAGCAAGCACTGTGCCTGTGCACTCTGCACATATCCAGGTCCTCTAGCAAGCACTGTGCCTGTGCACTCTGCACAGATCCAGATCATCTAGCAAGCACTGTGCCTGTGCACTCTGCACAGATCCAGGTCCTCTAGCAAGCACTGTGCCTGTGCACTCTGCACAGATCCAGGTCCTCTAGCAAGCACTGTGTCTGTGCACTCTGCACATAGCCAGGTCCTCTAGCAAGCACTGTGCCTGTGCACTCTGCACATAGCCAGGTCCTCTAGCAAGCACTGTGTACACATATGTGTTTTTTATGGAAGTGAGTTGGTTTAGCTACTGAGCTTCTACAGTCTTCTGCATATCCCTAGAAACATGTCTGAGTCCCAGTGACTCAGTAGTTAATACATATGTATACAACTGACTATCCAGATGATAGCACGAGTGAATGTGTTAGTTTTTAGACTGTCCTGCAATTGGTGACTTATCTATTCAGCCAATTCTCTAATTGTATAACATTGAAGCAGATTTGCTCCAATCACTTTTCCAAATGGCCAGTTTTCTTCAAATGAGTAGAGTAATTAGTCGTGCTTTTATGCAAACATTTTGTTGTAGGTGAGGAGGCCTTGCACGATTATCTCAAGACAAAAACTGTAACAATTGAATACTGAAGACCCCAGTATCTCATTGGTAGTACCATTGTCCTCACAATGACCTTTCCGCCAATGGCGCTGGTGACGTCACTGGATAGTTTCACTGATGATTGACAAGCAACAGAATGGTGCCTGTGCAAATGCTGTTTAAATTCAAAATGTGTTCCTGAATGTACTTGACTTGGTAAGACTGAAAGAAAGACAAATTATTGTTAACTAATAAAAATACTGTTGTTCCATTTACGGAACATTTCATCATGATTAAAACAAAACTGATATTTCCATTATGCTACTGGGTGTATACCTTTTGTCATGTTATGGTGAGTTTGCATTGGTGCCTCAGTGATGTCATGCACCACCATGCACTATCTATAAATTCATGCACCACCTGTGATGTCATGCACTTATATATGATGTCATGCACTGTCTATGAATTCATGCACCACCTGTGATGTCATGCACCACCTATGATGTCATGCACTATCTATGAATTCATGCACCACCTGTGATGTCATGCACTATCTATGAATTCATGCACCATCTGTGATGTCATGCACCACCTGTGATGTCATGCACAGTCTTGCTTAGAACACATTTTCCCTAAATAATACATTACCTAGCTTCATGGAACTTATGTTAGTTAAAAACACTTTTTGAAAGAACACTGGTCGAATGGCAATGGACGTCCACTCTAGATGTGGTGCAAGTGATTTCATCTCGGGCGTCACATGTCAATCATCTCTTAGG
Source organism: Paraescarpia echinospica (assembly GCA_020002185.1). NCBI lineage: Eukaryota > Metazoa > Annelida > Polychaeta > Sabellida > Siboglinidae > Paraescarpia > Paraescarpia echinospica. Next base: position 58,401,308 of record CM034539.1, on the reverse strand, counting down.
TATAAACTACAGTATCTAAGCATCGAAGATCGTACGTCACACCGGCCAGTAGAGGCGTGCACCCTATGGCAAGTGTTGCCTCGTCACGCTCTGGTGGGTCTGCTAATTAAAACACGAGACAACGCGACTCGGCACTGGGTAAGATTACAACGAAATTGCGTGTTCACGCGTATCGGTAGTCTTACTGAAAACTAAGAGGAAATTATGAAATTACGTCTTTAGATTACTTTAGATAACTTTAATTAGTTGTGACTTGATGAACGCGTTGAGTGCTTATATTATTCGAGGCTTTCAGGAACGAATTTTCTGTTCCAGTGGTTGCAACGCCCACTTGCACTGGCCATCTACTATCCCCCAGATTACTTCACAACATTCGTAACATGACGAGTCATAGCCACGTGTTGGTCATAACAAAAATGTAGAAGAATAGTGATCGTTGTGTCGCTGTGTGATACTGCAGTGGCCGGTAGATTGCTGGCATGAGCAAGTTTGTGGGTAGATATAACGGCGCAGCTCGTCAACTTTATGTAATTCGCCCCTTTCTGTCGAAGACGTTCGCGAACAATCTGTCCTGTTGGTCTGCCTGCAGTGTTGTCCACATGTCGAAATCGTTGCGTTCGCTAAACGATGCAATATGAAGCATGTAGAGGTACACGTCAACATGTTCTAAGTCATATAAGGACGCTGCTAGAGAGGATCTTGGATGGGAGGTTTCGAAAGAAAGTAGAGCAAGAATTAGGCGAAGAACACCAGAGATTCAGACAGGGCATAGGGATGACCGGCAGGATATTTGTATTAAGACAGCTGGTAGAGAAGAGGTTGGAAAAGGAGGCAAGGGAGAATGGCAATGAGATTTGTGGACCTGGAGAAGGCATAGGACACAGTCCGAGAGAGATGGTGGCAGCAACGGGGAGATTAATGTGGGTGATGATGAAAGATGGAAAAAGGTGTTACTGACAAGAAATCAAGAAAAGAAAGAACAGAACGAATGGTTCGACAATACTATACCAGACCCTCACCATGGTACAGGGGACGAGGAGGAAGAACAGAATACGTCCACCTGGTTGTCAGGTAGAATAAAGCACCAACGTCATACGGTGGCATCATCAAAGTTTGTGCTCGAAGACACGTCAACTAGACATGTTGAAATTATATCGCACCAACTAAAACACGCGGCAATTCCAATTTGTTTCAAACCACAAATTAAAAAAGAAGACAAGCGAACATTAATTTAAGCTAAATTATGCCTACCATATAAAATACAATTATTCATCTATGTACCAAAAATTGGTTTGCGTGCCTGCACAGGGATTGCAGTTTGTGTACATGGAGTCTTGGTTTTAAAGTAACGCACGCACTTGCGGTCTTTCTTTATGTTAACCAGGGTATTGACCAATCATGCAGATCGTCATCACCATAATTGGTCAGCAGGGGTCAGAATACGGGTGAGCCGTTTCCATATATGGGTTTGTTGTTCTTTGGGGTGGAAGGTCAGTCTCTTTAACAACAGGGGTTTCGAAGACTAGCTTAGGTATCCTCTTAAAACAGTGATGTCCGATAGATGAAATTACTTTCATCTAGCCTCTGCCATCCCAGTTCCTCCTCAGACGAAAATTGGTAAATATTGATATGATGCTATCAATTTACTAACAGTATCAGCCCGAAGCGTAAAATATCGATGTCCGACGCCAGACGAAACTGCCACCGAACCCCCCTGCCCAAACAGAAGTAATTTTGTTTGATATCGGACGTCGACGTTGTGAGATGATCCCTTAGCGTATGTTTTTTCTGTTTCCCTCTCTTTTTTCCTTGCCGCGAGTGGGTGTCCACAAAATTAATCTTGACATTGGTTGTTATTTGAGTTGGTGTAACTAAACCGGACAGGACTCGGCCAAAGCCCTCAACTAGAGTTGATGTGACTACATCGGACATGACTCAATCAAAATACACAACTAGAGTTGATGTCACCACATCAGACAGGATTCAGTTAAAACACACAACTAGAATTGGTGTGGCTCCACGAACATGATTCAGGACAAGCAACGAAGAAGCCAACTCGCAACTCGTCGATAGACATCAGGTCATACTTCCGTTCGGAGCTAACCCATTGCACTGAATGCGACGAAGACCGATCTTGTCCGGTTCTTTTTTGAAGTCGTAATGAAGAATGGCAAAGATCTAGCAGAACGATACCAGCTGGTAACATGAATCACCTTATCTGATGCTACAGATGCTAGGTCAGCAAGGAGTGACGATGTCAGACTCTCACAGGAAACAAGGAAGAAGCTGACACGAGGCTGATGCCTTACTTATGTGAAGCAGTAAGCAAATATATGCATTTAGTGCCAATAAATAGTTGATAAACAACTGATTGTGTATTCACACTGTAACAATGACAGCAATCTGATAAATTTGTATAACAAATTACACACTCTTTGCTTTTAAGTGTGTTGCTTTAGATAACAATCGTTTTAGCATATTAGATCTGGTAAATCAATCTAGTTACAGCGAATGACAGATAGTATCGCCGATACTTTGACATACACAGCGTACCTTGCGGCGTGCAGTGTCGTGTAGCGAGCAGGACGAGCCAGACATAGCCGCAAGCAGCAATCAATCACGTACGTGGTCACCGAACCGACTGTATGTATGCCACAGGGAGAGAAAGAGAGAGAGAGAGTTCAAACTTTACAGAGTTTGTCAGAAAGACGGAATTATATAGTATGTCAGAAAGAGAGGGGGCAGTAGAGTCTGTCAGAAAGAGAGAGGATGGTAAAGTCTGTCAAAAAGAGAGGGGACTGTAGAGTCTGTTAGAAAGATAAAGGGCACGCGCCCACACTCACACACGCACGTACGCACACACGCGCGCAACACACACGTACACACACATATTCACATACATACTGGCTTATATAGGTCCACATAATGTCATATCGTTTTAATATCCATTGCATTATATATCAGAATACACACGCTCGTACGAATGTGTGTTTGATTTGACATTTTGTGTAAGTCGATTTTACTCAAGATGTAAAGAATATTGATTGTGTCATTCTCTGGAGGAATCCGCACCTGTCGTCACCAGGTTGCTGTTAAGTGTATCAGTTGCTGATAAGTGTGCCGTCGACTCTTTATTAGATCAGTTGTTTCCGCCTCCATTTCGGGAAGAAGGTCACGCCGACTGATCCATTCAATTACAAGACAGGGTCCCCCTGTCGCTCCACTAGGCACCGCTGTTCGAGGAAACAACGAGCGAGAAACAGCAACACTGCGCTAATGTACAGAGGCAGAACTCTCTCACCGGGTCAAAGCTCTCCGTTGTCTACAAGCATAACAAGGGGACGATGGGGTCAACGGCACCTTTAGCAACGTTGCCCTTAGAAATATTGTTTTTACTTCAAAAAGAAAAAAGAGGCAAATGTAAATTACTTATATGTTGTGGAACGCTTTAATTATGAACGTATCGAGAAAAGCCCAGTTTCTTCATGACAAGTGTCAATGTTTGCATTTCGTGTTCCAAACATCTAGCAGAGGTGTGATCGCGAGACGGCTGACATGCGCTGTCCCTTGTGATGTGATGTGGTACACCTTCGCTGCCTACCTGTTTTTTTGGCGTTGGCCAATTGGAATGCGCTCGACCTGCTTCGGTGGGAGGCGAAATTGAGATGAAAGACATCGCGTTCCCGAACATGCTCTTGTCGCAAAGGACATTTATCGCTATGTGCGTGAGATTGGTGTCGTGAGAGAGGAGTTTCTAAAAATGAGCAAATCCTAGCTTCGCTCAAGTAGACCTATGGGGCAAGACCGAATGTGTAGTCTGGTGCTTCAAGTTCACCGATCAAGAGCTCACGAATAGTGGATACTTTGCCATTGTGATCGCAACACCAAAGTACAATATTGATAGAGATGATGGTGCTCGAGACCAACGAATCACCCCTGGTCTCTGAGCTGTCGTTGTCGTTGTCGTGGCAGTGGCGGGACGACTGACGAGAGACGGGCGCATAGTGAACAACCAACTCATGTTATGTTTATTATATGGTCTATATGTTATTTATATGTTGGATATTCGCAGTTGGGGGACTGTTAGAGGATTTTCTTGGTTTGATCGCACATATGATTATCGAGTCGAAGTGTAGCTGCGGTGAATCATTAAACTGTGTCTATTACTAGTGTTAGAGATGATTACAACTGTATTGTTGGAGTAATGATAAGGCAAACATTTGCAAGACGAGAACAAAGTGTTGTTATCTTATACTTTTCTGACGCCACTAATACAACCTTAACTCTTATTATTGTTCACTTAGGTTTATATCTAGGAACATATTCCAAATTTATTGTCATTACCAACGCAAATACCTACACTTGTATTACAACGGGCGAGAGGTTGAACCAAGTCAAATGGGGCCTAACGGAGGAACACTATATACGTGCGTGTATGTGTGTGCGTGCGTGTGTTTGTGCGTTTGTGTTTTGTGTGTGCTTGTTGTGTGTGTATGTGTGTTTGTTTGTGTGCGTGTGCGCGTTTGTGTCCGTGTCTGCGTGTGCGTGTATGCGTGCGTACACATATATACATTATGTATTTTTGTATGACATATTAACAATGTCTTTTTAATTAAAATACAATAAGCTAATAAGTGTATAGTATCACGCTGCTGAAACATTATTAAATTAGAAAAGGAAGCCGTGGCACCTGTTGCGTGCGCAGTGCTGACTGGCGCTGCGAGAGGCGCCCACCACCGAGGGACCGGCTCTCGTAATTGATGGCAGAGCCGTTCAAGCGATCATCGATAAAGGTCAGTGATGCAGGTACAACATGCTGCCCACGTGAATGCTCTCTCGTCACTCTAATCGCTCTATATATAACATTATATAACGACACGGCATCTCTGCCAGCATGTAACAATTGCGTGATAGCTTCGTGGACGACTGGTTGGACGGGATGCGGCGATGCGGTGTCTGCCTAGAAACCACATTCCTAGTACGTTACCGTGGGCGGTTGTCAACAGGGATGCGGTCATGCATGACGGCGTCAAAAGCCCGCATGTGAACAGATGGAATCATCGAAGCGCGACGTTAATTGGTAGATGACTGTGCGATATCTGATGGTATACGACTCGCGATATGGTATGCCTTATCATGGTCAGAGCTTGTTCAATGACTATACCGATGATGTCGCTTTTTAACAGACCGTTGAATCGTTTTGCACTTTTCATACGTACACATGCTGGGTGATGCTGGCGAATCTGATGCGGCGAAGAAGCAACACTGGTTTATCGAATAACAACTATGCGAAGAGACATTTCTGGAAGTTCTTAAGCCAATAGATCGTCACACCAAAAAGGTCTTGTCGTGCGTTTAGGACGACAATCCGCTATGGCGGAAGGAAAGAGAAACGGGGACAGACGTGGACACTGGGACACGGACCCTGCAGGGTCGACGGAGGTGGCTCTAGACACCTTGAGCGGCGGCGTTAAGACAAAAGACAACGGATCTATTCCCGGTCCAACCAGCAATGGTGACACACGACATGTTCACGCTGGCTCAGGGAGTACGCGAGTGGGGTTCTGGGAGTTGTTCCTAAGACACTGGCATGAGACGGTCGTCTGTTGTGCCGCCTTCTGGAGTTTCGGCATGTGCGTCGCCTTTTTGGGTCCGACACTGCTCGACCTGGGTTGTCAGACGGGCAGTACGCTGGCCGACATCAGCTGGGTGTTCATGGTGCAGCTGCTGTGTGGACTGATCGGCTCCATCATCGCCGGCGTCCTCGTCAAAAGGTAGGGTTATTCGCATCGCATTTACCTTGTCATGTTTAAGGGACTTTCGTTTGTGACTTCGTGTTCACGGCCGTACACAACAAACGTGGCCAGACGGGATCCACTATCGAAAAAAAAACAGGAAATTGATTTGCAAATAGGGGTGTATTAAGGAGGGATCTCCGCATCTCGTGGATGTGACCGCTGTTTGGCAGTGTTAGCGTGCGTGCGTGTGTGCGCGTGTGTGCGTATGTACGTATGTACACATGTACGCATGCATGCATGTATATATGTATGCATGTATGTGTATGTCTGAATACATGTATGTGTATGTATATCTTTATAATGTCAGTGTGTATGTGTGGATGAGTGTATGTGTGTATATGTGTATATGTGTCTGTGTATTGATGTGTATATACAGATGTGTGTATGTATATGTGTACATAATTATGTATGTGTCTGTATGTGTGGACGTGTGTATGTGTGCGTATATATATATATATATATATATACATGTGTGTGTGTGTGTGTGTGTGTGTGTGTGTGTGTGTATGTATGTGTGTGTCTGTGTGTCTGTCTGTGTGTCTGTCTGTCTGTCTGTCTGTCTGTCTGTCTGTCTGTCTGTATGTATGTATGTATGTATGTCTGTATGTATGTATGTATGCGTGTATGCTAGATTTTGTCGTATATACCAGCCAGTCAACACGAGACACCGCGTCTTGTCTGCTTTAGCGCGAACACAACGATATGCTGTATTACCAATAGCTGTCTGCCACAAATGAAAACTGATAAAAACAACCGCAATAATCTGTATTCAATGTTAGAGGAAACGAGGCCTGCAAGGTGACCACCTACAGCCTCATGAGGTATGCGAGATACACCCGCAAGGCATTGAAGTCGGGCCTGTAGTTGTGCCCTTTAACTTTTATATAACTATCACAGAATCAGTTAGAAACACATGGAATGCGTCGATTGGTCCAGATCGCAGGACACACTGTGCCCTTTCTAACAACTCGAGTAAACGTGCCTAGCCTTTTGCAAACACAAAGATAGCGATGGATAACGGCTAGACCAATATCGGTAATGGAACATTAAATTATTGAAGAGCGATACGAATAAACAGACAACGCCAAACGCTTATTAACGGTATGACGTCATCAGGTCGGTCTGTTTGTTTTTCAGCGCAAGTACGACTCTAGAGGGCCGTCGGGAGTTGATCGGGTCATGATTTCCCAGGGGATAGATGCAATGAATAATGCGTACATTTTACACTTTGCTTGGTTGGTTTGTTTAGTTCAGTTCGGAATACAATGGCTTACTGCCGCGTGATCCTGAGGGAGCGGTCACGGAATGTGTAGGATTGTCGAACTGCCGGATCGTTGTAGGCATATACTAGGGGAGGAGGGGTCTTTCTATAAGGGAGGAGAATACTTTCTATAAGGGAGGGGGGTCTTTCTGTAAGGGAGGAGGGGGTCTTTCTATAAGGGAGGAGAAGTCTTTCTATAAGGGCGGGAGGTCTTTCTATAAGGGAGGAGGGTCTTTCTGTAAAGGGAGGAGGGGTCTTTCTATAAGGGGAGGAGGAATCTTTCTACAAGAAGAGAAGGGGTCTTTCTTTAAAAGGGAATTATATTTCCGTAATGGGACAGGGGGCTGAAGGTGTCTTCCTAGAATGTAGGAAATATTTTATATTTAAAACGAGAAGACGATATCTTTCTACAAAGCTTGAATTTTGTTAATAAAACGCATTTATGTAATGGAAACGTGTGTTTTGACATATTTCTATAATGGGAAATGACTTGGGGATTCATATTTTATCGACCACGTCGACCCGTACAAAGTACTGTCCCAAGGGTTCAGTGTTGAATGTGTACTGACGAGCAGATTGCATTTTTAGGTGAGCTTAATTGTCGACCTGAATTAGAACTTGAATCAAGCGCTATACAAATTTATACATTTCCAACACATGGCTGGGTTACACAGTATGACTGGTCAAGCAGACTTTTCTAACATGGCAGTTTACGAGTTGCGTGATTAACGATAATAAAAAAAAACCGCATACACACATCCGCAGGATACACTTTCAAGATGTATCCGAACCTGACTTTGTTGTGAGAGGCAAATTTTTAGCAGTTTTTTTGCAGTGTCAATTAAGTGACATTGATCGGTGGACGACTTGCATAGCTTAGAACAATCGCAGACAATCCGCGTAACGTTGCCAACAGCCTAATGGCGTCCATCTAACGTACATTATGAACACTATAACTGAAATACCCGTAACTCATCGTTACTTTTCTTCCCAGCGCAGATGAATCGCTGAACATTTTGGTGCCAGAGATGCAACCGTCTAAGAGGAAAACGTTAACATACCCACCCACCCCAACACACACACACCAGGGCCGTAGCCAGGGGGTTCAGAGGGTTCAGGGGGTTTGCGCGAATCTCAGTTTTGCGACACCCTTTTAGAAACAAACCCCCACATTGTCAAGAAATTATTGGTTTACAAACGCAATCATAGGTAAGCCGTATGTAATGACCAAACATGCCAGTCCTGAAGTGGAGGGTGAGGGTCAGTTTTTGTGAGTCTCGGGGGTCGTAGTTGTCGGTCTCAATGGCTGCAGTTGCAGGGTTTCTGTGATACGCCTCTGTAATAAAACTTCGACACGTTAAAAAAAACCTGGTTACGGCCCTTCGTACACCCCTACATGGTGACGCTGGCTCGATTATAGTTAGATACGTGAAGTTCGACATGTTAGGTAGGAGATAGGTGGATTGTGATTTTTCAAAAAGAATGTTAATTGATTTGATTTTGTTATGATGACTTGCACATGCGGTGTTAGCGGCGAGGGAGTCATTTGTCTAAATTGTGATGATGAAAGGGTGCGTACTGGTAAATCAGATCTTGAGTACATATTTTCTGAGTACGATGGTAGGCAATTTTGGGAAGCTAACATGAAGCAAAACAAATGTAGAATTAAAAAACATAACGGCGGACTATGTAGACACTATCTGGGACACACTGCAAGAAACAAAAAGTTACATGCAAGAAGGAGGGAAAGCAGGAGTGGCTGTCATCAGAAACATGGACGCCGATCAAGCAATGGATGCAAATTAAACAAATGGTCAACGGGCAAAACAGTAGAAGAATAACAAGAACATCAAGTAATACTCTAGCAACTCAACAAGGCAGCTACGAGGAGGGCAAGAAAAGAAAGCAAAACTATATCAATAATCTAGCTGCATAAGCTGAAATGACAGCACACAGAAGAGAAACCATGGAATCCCTTAAAACGCACGAAAGACAAAGCACAAAGAACCATAAACAAAGAAGCAGAGCAAATATCTAGATTGGAAGAAATACGCATCAGAGAGCCACGAGCAGAAAAAAACAGATGTACCAATAGCAGAACGGCTATTATTGTTGACAAAGCCACACTCAAAAGCCGAAGTAAGCAAAACACTGATGATGTTAAAGAACGAGAATACACAAGACAGAAGGTATACCACCAGATGCCATGAAAGCAGACTTGGTAATAATTTACAGATACTATGCATTACCTATTGATGAAGATCTGGGAACAAAAAAAGAAGAGAACATAATGAAAATAAAAAGGACACCTTGTCAAACTGTCAAAGACAGGTGACTGGGGAATATGCAAGAACTGGAGAGGAATTACACTGCTCTCGGTACGATATAAAGTCTTCTAGTTTTGGACAGACTGAAGGGAAGACTATACAACAAGCTCCGTAAAGATTCAGGAGATACAAATCATGAAATCATCATGATTATTGTCAATAATAAACCAGTCAATCGAGTGGCATTCTATCACGATTATTTTTTATAAAGTTATTAAAATATGTATTATTTCATATATCCAGTGGACATTCACTAAACTGCTGGATGACTTAGACTTTGCAAACGAAATTTGCCTGCCATTCCATACACACAAACAGATGCAAATGAAAACCACCCGATTGACAAAGGAAGCACAGAACAGATCTGAAAATAAATATACAGAAAACAAAACTCTTGAAGGTGAACAACGCATAACAAGGCTAAGTACAAGGCAAACGAATGTATATAGAAGAGAACACATACTTTACTTATCTTGGCAGTATAGTTACATACAAAGGAGAAACAGGCGAATATATGAAATGCAGGAATGGAAAGGGATGGCTTGCATTCGTTACCGTAAAGACACAATTTTTTCAACAATACATAAAATCAGAATATTCAACTCGAACGTGATAAGCATACTGCCTAACTACTCGGAGACATGGACAGTTACCAAAGCAACAACTGGACAAGTAAAACAACTGAACAAATGCGTCAGAAACATTCTCAGACGTAAATGGCAAGATATGATCATTAATTTTAATCAACGACCACCAGAATAGGGAGCAATACCTACATCTTTATTAAATACCCCATATCTGTCAAGACAGGCAAAAAACTTCGGGAAATCGGCTCCTGCGTCAAAGACTTGGCATCATGGAGTGGACGCAGACACAATAATGCTTATGTCTACCCACCTGCCAATAGCATAGCATAGCGAAGATTATTGATCAATTCCACACTATCACGACTAAGGCCTATCGATTGACGTGAACTTCACATTCTGTCCGACCATCGTCATTTTAAACAAACGATAAGTATCAGCGAACGCGTTATTGTGTTTGTGTAACGATGCTCTGTGTTTTCTAACATTGTGTAAATATTACTGTTACGACTGTCTTCTACCAATGCATTCCGTAAGGTGACGACAATTTTAATCTCACAAATGGTCCGACATGTCAAATCTAGAGCCGTCAAATATTAATCTAACTGTAATCTAGCTGCATAGTAACGATTATGCATTGTAGGTACTAGAACAAAAAATGCCTATCCCTAGGATGACTCTACGTACACACGGACGCAGAAGACGGTTTCCTGGAGTATTCGTATATTGCGTTTACTATGACGGAAATATTAACGCATGTTACGTAAACCATCTCAAACTGAACTGCGCTTCTCGGAACAATCGCAAAAAATACGCGTAATGTTACGAACAATCGATTTACATTCGACTCACGTAATTTCAATATACAAGCGGCAGTAAAGAAGACCAGCTGCTTACAGACCATTATATAGGCTATGCTATCTCATGAGGACACGAATAAACCAAAATGTCGTTTTTCTTGCATTAGACTGGATTCGTACGAGGTGCTGGTGATATCGACAACCCTCATTCCGATCTTCATGCTCCTCATCCCGTTCTGTCCCACGCTGTGGACACTCGTGCTGGCCCTCGGTGCCATGGGTCTCTACATGGGCGCGGTCGACTGTCTCGCCACTCTCAACATCATCCAGACATTCGAGGAACGTGTCGCTCCCTTCCTCCAGGTAACCTCTATGTAACGTGTCATTTAATTGTGACGCTTACAATACGGGTATCGTATCACCGTCGATTCTCTCAACGTCACTGTAAATGTTAGGAATACCGTGTATTTATACAGGGTGTTCCGTGTATTTTACAGGGTGTATAGCAATCTGCATATCGAAGAAAATGCTTATTCGAAATCGTCGACGAGGGCCCCAACGCAGCTTATACGAGTCATTTCACTTTAAGGAAAATCTGCAAACTATGGCAGAAAGATTTATTTATGATTATACTTGATCAACTGGTAGGGCCTATTGCATCCCGACATGTGTGAAACGGCTGCCGCGGTGTGAGCCAGCAGACCGACGACTCGCCAGGAAGAGCGAGGCAACGCCGGGCCACTTCTAATTGGCACTTTTGTTTTGTGGAACAACATATATTAAGACCCTTCTAAAGCAACCACCTAAGTGACCGACACAGAATGGCTTGATTAAGCGGGTGGCCTGACTAGCGAAGATTGCCAGATGCAGCCGTGTAGTCCAGGAAACGTTGTGTACGTGCATATCATTTGCAAAGGTGTTTAGTGTTATTATCATTATACACATTAATTATAAGTGATAACATTACAGTGTAGAATGGCAGCAGTAGTTCACTTCTTGTGAGAACAATTTAGTCACTTCTTGTATGTACAACGTGGTCATTTCTTATAATAACAACTTAGTCACTTCTTGTGTGGACAACGAAGTCATTTCTTATGGGGACCACCTGGTCGTATTTTATAGGGACAAAGTGGTCATTTTTATAGGGACCACGTGGTCACTTCTTATAGGGACAACATGGTAATTTCTTAAGGGGGTCCACGTGGTCAATTCTTATGGGAACATCATGGTCACTTCAGCCCAACGTCTTCACGAAAAACTCATCAATTTAAACATGTTTTATAAGTAGACCAAATTGTAAAATCAGCAAGCGTTGCGAATGGTAGCATTGTGCGCAGTTTATCGTGACATTAGGTAGATGGCGGTTGTAATTGTTGTTGTTGTTGTTGTTGATTGGTTCTGTGCTCGGCAGCTGATGTTCTTCTGCTATGGTATCGGTGCGTTCGTGAGCCCGGTGATCGCGGAACCATTCCTGCTTAACGAGGACTGCTCCTATGTCGTGGCCGAGCAGAAGAACGAGACGGACAGTCTGCTGCCCGTCCTCTTCAGCAACGACAGTGACGTCACGGAGGCAGACACCCTCCAGCTAGCGCGGCAACACAGTGGCGTCAGCATCGCCTTCTGGATCATGGCTGTCATGCAGGTACATGTGTGTCCTGGCTGAATGACTGTACGAATGTCTTCTTGCGTAGTAAATTAATAACACACACACAAACACGCACCCACGCACGCACGCGCGCACGCGCACACGCACACTCGCCTACACGCACACACGCACGCACGCACACACGCACACGCGCACACGCGCACACGCGCACACACGCACACACGCACACACTCTCTGTCTCTGTCTCTATCTCCGTCTCCGTCTCTCTCTTTCTCTCTCTGTATCGCTACCTCCTTCCCTCCCTCCCTCCCTCCCTCCCTCCTTTCCTCCCTCCCTCCCTCCCTCCCTCCCTCCTTCCCTCCCTCTCACACTCTCTCCGTCTCTCTTCCCCTCTCTCTCTCTCTCTCTCTCTCTCTCTCTCTCTCTCTAGCTCTGTCTGTCTGTCTCTGTATCTCTCTCTCCCCCCCTCTCTCTCTTTCTCTCGTGTAAGTGTATCGTTTTGAACGGCATTCTTTTGGTCTAAATCCGTACATAATTTCGCCGTTATGTTCATAATGTTCATGTCTCACATGATGTCACGTGATGTTGCGGACAGATGCCGGTGCCATTCATCGTGTTCAGCCTCGTTCTGAGGAGACGTCGGAACGGTTGGACGCGAGACCACCACAGACTCGTCAACTCTCAGAGCAATGACGCGGTGACGTCATGGGCGAGAGGCGATTACGAGAATATGGACCCGCTTACGGGTATGTCATCAAGTTATCTTAATTCAGTAATTGTATATGATAGAAATTCCTCCAGGCATACTCAGCCATCAAGGTTGGTAGGCCTACGTTTGAATTGTCGGAATGTTGGCCTTTGGTATGTTCCATCAAGGGGAAATAAACTTTGGCCTGAGCTCTAACACATACACTTTGTTCATATTTATATATGATGCATTCATCCGTCCCAGGACTGGCCACAACTTGAAACCTGTGCATTATATTTAAACAATTCTCTGTCCTCTACTAGCCACCAAATATGTTGTGTGTTTCTGTGTGATATCAGAATGCACCGGATTGTCTAAAACGTTCCCGAGGGGCTCGTTTGTCTTGCGGGTTTTCGACAGTTGTGCTGCATTGCATATTGCAGGTGTTCCGAACGGTGGCGCCACGTTGAGTCACGTGAGCAGGAGCTGTTGTGCTGGCAGCTCGCCAGAGGTTCTCTTCATCACCTTCATGGCGGCGTCTCTACTGTTTATAACAGAGGGACTGCAGGTAGGCACTCTCATGTGTACTCACATACACACGCACGCACACATGCACACAAGCACACACGCACACCGCACACACGCACACTCGCACACACGCACGCACATACAGACAAGCACACACACACACACACACACACACACACACACACACACACACACACACACACACACACACACACACACACACACACACACACACACACTCACACACACACACACGCACGCACACACCACGCAGTTACATGTGATTAAATGTTCTCGTACACAAAACATGTACAAACAGCCTTTACCAGCATTCTACATAATATATGCATGTGTTTTTCTGTGGGCGTGTCTTCTGTGTAAAGTATGCTGCCAATGAGTGGTATGTGATTGGATGTGCTTGTGTACATGCTTGTGTGTGTATTTGAGTGTGTTCTTGCGTCTGTGCTTGTGTGTTTGTGCTTGTGTATACATGAGTGTGTTTAAGAATGCTTGCGTGTTCTCGAGTGTTCTCGCGCGTTCTCGTGTGTGCTATCGTGTGCTTGCTTGCGTATGCTTAAATGTGTATGTGGTGTGCATGGCTGTTTGTACTGTAATATGTGAACCGACGTTGTATGTCGCTCCAGTCGTCGTTCGGCGGGTACGTCAACTCGTACGCTGTGCAGAGCATCCCACAGCTACGCAAACCGGAAGGAGCCTATATCGACGCCTGTTTCTGGGTAGGTCAATCTACGTCACGTCACGTGTACAGTACGCGCACTCTCCCTCTCCCTTTCACTCTTCATCTCCACCGCCCTTTCCCTCATCGTCTCCCTCTCCCTACGACAGCACGACAACGCTCTTGTAGTGGCTGATTAAACAAAGTAGCGAAATGCCATTTCCTGTATTGTAAAATATGATATGTAAACGTGAGTTGTTTACTTTTAGGGTACTTTTGCGCTGGGTCGTCTCCTGTCCATCTTCATAGCGACCCGCTACCACCCAGCCCACATGCTGCTATCAAGTCTGGTGAGTGACGTCAAGTGTTCTTTACCGCGTGCATGTATATTGGAAACTAAATCGTCAGTGTTGTTTCTGCGATTGTCTATGCAAATGGTCTAGTTTGCTTTCCATGATTAAATCAAAGTTGAGATGACCCAATTCGAAATTCTCGTAAAGTTTCTTTGCGAAGTGAAAGTAATTTATTTTAAAATAAAACACGAGGATTGTAAACTGTATGTTGCATAACTATAACACATGGTACGCATGAAAATCCGATTATTCTGAAAGAAAGATAATCTACTTGTAGATTGAATTTCGATTGTATTTCACACATTATAACTTTTTACTACAGAAGAATTCCATTGACTAGATGTGACAACTTCGGTAGTTGTTATTTTTCGAAGTTATACAACTTTAAATCATTCATCAGTCGCGTCCTGCCGCCGTATGTGCCTCACGAGGTGTGTCGTGTGTTCAGGTTGGCACGCTAACGTCGACGGTTCTCATGCTCGCCGTACCTCACGACCGCGTCTCCATCTACATCGGCACCTGCATCTTCGGTCTCTTCCTCAGCAGCACCTCACCAACCATCCTCTCGCTCACTGAACAATACATTGACCTCAACAGTAAGTGACGTCACTAACCATTATGTCACTCACTGAGTTACACCTTGACCTCAACAGTAAGTGACGTCAATAACCATCATGTCACTCACTGAACTATACATTGACCTCAACAGTAAATGACGTCAATAACCATTCTGTCACTCACTGAACGACACATTGACCTCAACAGTAAGTGACGTCAATAACCATCACGTCACTCACTGAATTATACATTGACCTCAACAGTAAGTGACATCAATAACCATCACGTCACTCCCTGAATTATACATTGACCTCAACAGTAAGTGACGTCACCAACCATCCTCTCGCTCACTGAGCAACACATCTCTTTCCTCAACTACCTCTCTCCTCATCACTCTCTACACTTTCTTTTCCTCTCTCTGCCCTCTCGCCTCTCTTTCCTCTGTCTTCCCTCTCTCCCACTCTTCTCCCTCCCTGCCTCCGTCCGTCCGTCTGTCCCTCCCTCCCTCCCTTCCTCCCTCCTTCTCTCCCTCCCTCTCTCCCTCCATCCCTCCCTCCTCCCTCCCTCCCTCCCTCCCTCCTAACAGTTGTAATACCCAACGTCGTGGGTCGTGTCGTTCCGTTGTCCCCACCATTCAGTCTCGTTTGAACATGGCGTGTCGTGTCGTTCTGTTGTCCCCACCATTCAGTTTCGTCTATACATGGAGACACCTAAACGAGGACACTGACCGTCCAGTAAGAATGTGCCTTGCTTGCAGTGTCCACGACAACAGTGCTGGTGGTCGTCGCAGCGTTTGGCGAGATGTTCTGTCCCGTCGTCGTAGGACACGTGAGTGAGACAATGCAGTGTTCCAGACGAACGATATACGTCATCAGATGAATGTATTGACGAGCACGTTGGTTTATTGTCCTCACCTTAATCCAATGTAGTCGTACTCGTATTGTTTATGCTAGTTTTAAAAACAACATCGTAGTTAACATTACTGTTAGTGTGTGTGTGTCTGTGCGTGAGTGCGTGCGTGCGTGTGACGTTTGAGTTATACAAGCGATTGTTTTGTTGGTGAAGTTTTAGTTATACTGGCTATCGTTATGTTTGTGTTGTATGAGTTATAGAAATGATGGTTGTGTTGCAGTTGTTCGCTAACATTGGCCCCGGCAGTCTGCTGGTCTACGGCTGCGTCATGTGCGCCGTCGGTCTCGGGGTCTTCATTGTCCTCTCAATCCGCGGCCGCAGAACGCCAAAGCAGAAAGGTCAGCTTACACGCATCCATGTAAAAATTAAACGATTCGTTTATAGTGGCGCTATCTGGAGATTTCATTACCATTTAATTGTCTCAGGGAGGAAAAGGCATATTAAAACAATAAATAATTGTAAATAACTCGCCACGTGTTTAAAGAAGTATTCCCATTTGGTAGACGAGAGGCCGGTGGTCCAAGGAAGCGGGTGGATAGAAAGAGGCAGGTGAAGATCGGCGCCTCGGAGGAGACAGACTTACAATGATCTAAAGTTAGCATATTGATGTACATTTTATTATAAACTGCTGAAAGGATAGTAAGAAACAATGCAAGAAACAGGAATGAGAGAGAGTTGAGATGTGAGTAGGAAGTACGAATGAGAGAGTGTTGAGATGTGAGTAGGAAGTACGAATGAGAGAGAGTTGAGATGTGAGTAGGAAGTACGAAGGAGGGTAGAACAAACTAGCTGGGCAAAGGGTTTAACAAGTTATTTGGAAATGCTTATGGCAACACCATACGAACGGCAAACATTTGGGAAAGTAAAACAATTAAGTACGTAACAATGAGCTAAGACATCGTTACATGATAGAAGACTGAATATCGGCCAATAACAAGGTTTAACTGATTAATTTGGACGTTAAATAGTGGATTCACTTATGTACTGTTGGTCTGGTTTTGCTTTATTATCGTTATATAAAATGTTTAAAGCGTCAACTTGCACTAAATACGTAGGCCTACAGTTTATTATGATGCATAATTGTTTGTTTAACTCCAGTCAAGATCAGCCACACGGTGTATATTTTAGACGATGTCCACTTAGTGCGGCCAACCTCGAAATCCGCGCTTCTAACTGCAACGACCACGTTGCTGCCACAAATGCATCTTATTATCACTCATCATTAGCCTGCACTGCATATGTTACGATATTGGACTACATGGTTATAGGTCTGTACAATAGAGTAGCGCAATTATCTCTAATCTAATTAATGTCATGCGTAGTGAGCGAGTTCCGGCTACACCACCACGCCACTGTTTGAGTTCGTACAAAGCTGGTTTGCGTACGCTAATTCAATCATGGTGTCAGAAAGTTGTTTGAACGGGTGTTAGCGGAACTCGGTGGAATAATAACAACGGGTAACAAAGAGCTGACCGTGCTAGTTTGCGAGATGGATCGGCATATTATACCAGATCCACTTCCCGCCTCGGGAAATCTGCCAGTGCATTGGGGGCGATTCAAGAAGCAATTTCAGTACTTCTTGGACGCGAGTGAAAAGCAGGCAAGGAAAGACTGCCATTTTATTGCAAACAATTGGAGAGAAGGGAAACAGTATATTTGACAATTTCATCTTCCCGACAGCACAGCAGACGTTCAATGAAGTCATAGACCAGTTCTACAAACCGAGAATTAGCTTGTTCGCAGCGCGGCTCCAGTTCCTAACTATGAAGCAGAACGCCCCATCGATAAGTTTCTAACGGCTCTAAACAAGCAAGTGAGGGACTGCACAATTGGTTATCTAGCCGACGACATGGTGCTGCACGCACTAACCCTCGGACTCGACCAGGATAGAATGAAGCGGCGGTTGTTCGAAACGGACAGTCTCACGCTCGAGAAAGCAATGCGCATGTGTCAACTGGCCGAAGATACGGAGGCCGAAATGCGTAATTGCACGTAAACGAGAAGGTCAGTGCTGTTTACAAGCCGAAACCCAAGACGCATGTAAAGTCGTCAGGGGGGCGCACCCAGCGAAGGAAGGCGGATAGTAAGTCCGATAAGACGTGTGGTAGACGCGGCCCCACTCAAGCAGCGAGACAATGCCCTGCATTTGGCAAAGAATGCTACACGTGTAAAAAGAAGAACCATTTCTCAAAATGTTGCAGAGCAAGAAAGGCCCAAAATCAAGTACATCTGATTGGAGAATATCAGGACAGCGATTCGGACATTCTGCATATACAAGTAAACAATATCGACAACACGTTACTTGCGACGATCAGCGTCCAATCAGAGGGACAGACCAAGTCAAGGCCCATTACATGTCAGCTTGACACAGCAGCTATATACAGTGCGCTGAGTCTAAACGACTACCACACCCTGGGTGATCCACAAGTCCACGCTGACGATGTATGACGGCACCGTAGTCTCATCGAAAGATCGCTGCCACCTATCGGTATGCGAGGAAGGTCGCACCATGCCACTGTTGTTTGAGGTGGTGGAAACCAAGCATGTAACTCTCCTATCGCTAGATTCGTGCCTTCGACTAAAATTGCTCTCCGTGGACGAGCAGGTTCATTTGGTGAAAGATCGACAACGTGCAAACGTGGAAGCAATGTTGGAGGGATACAAGGACGTATTCCCGGAATTAGGATGTTTGCCGGGGGTGTACGACATAGTCATAGACAAGACGGTCCCACCTTTGCAAAACAGACCTCGCAAAGTCGCGTACACACTCAAAGACGATCTGCAGAAGAAGATCACATCACTCGAAGAGCAACAGGTGATTGCCAAGATGGATGTTCCAACTCCATGGATATCCAACTGCCTTGCCATTCGCAAAGCAAATGGCACGATGCGGGTGTGTATTGGTCTTACCGACATCAACAAAGCTATCCAACGAAACCACTACCCGCTTCCAACAATCGATTAGGTATTGCCAACTCTGAAGAACGCGAAGACATTTTCGCAAGTGGATGCGAAAGACGGCTTCCATCAAGTCAAACTGTCAGAAGTGAGCAGCTACTTGACCACCTTTTCGACCCCCTTTGGGAAATATAGGTGGCTCCGAATGCCATTTGGCCTTATCTCAAGTCCTGAAGAATTCCAGCGTCGCTGGATGAGCTAGACGGAATCTCAATTGTCGCCGACGACATACTGATCATTGGTCGGGGTGAGACGGAAGGAGAAGCTCGCCTAGATCATGACAAGAACCTGGAATGTTTGCCGGAACGCGCACGGGAACATAATCTGAAGCTAAACAAAGCAATGGTGAGGCTGCACATGACAGAAATAAACTACATCGGTCACGTGTTGACACCAGAAGGAGTGAAAACTGATCCGGAGAAAGTGGCGGACATCAAGAAGATGCCTACACCAACCGAAGTTGAACAAGTGCGCAGATTCCTTGGTCTTACCAACTATCTCAAGTTCATGGCCAAATCTTGCTGCTATCAGCGAACCATTGAGACGGCTGGTACAGAAAGATGCAGAATTCGAAAGGGATCTGCCCAAGAAGATGCTTTCCAGGAGACCAAAGACATTGCAACCAATGAACAATCATTTGCTTACTATGATGTGACAAAGCCTGTGGTGGTGCAGTGTGATGCTAGTACCCAAGGGCTAGGAGCGGCTCTGATACAAGAGGGCAAGCCTGTGGCGTACATATATATCGTTCATTGAAGAAATGAGAGCAAAAGTATGCACCAATCGAACTTGAGTGTCTCGCAATTGTTTTCGCAAGTCAAAACAATTCGACCAATACATCTACGGGCGCTTCGATGTCACAATCCACAGTGACCATAAACCTCTAGAGGCAATCATCCAAAAGTCGCTGATAGATGCGGCAAAGCGTCTACAACGGATGATACTCACACTGTAACGGTACAACCAGAGAGTGGTGTATAAACCAAGCACAGAACAGCTAGTAGTAGACATGTTGGCATGAACTCCATTGCCACGTCGACCCGTCAAGGAGATGTCGAAGGAAGAGATCTTCCAGTGTGCTATACAAGATGACATAGCAAATATACGTCAATGTCAGCGAGCCCAGAATCGCACAAATTCGACAAGCGTCAGCTGCTGATGACACATTACAACGATTGTGGACGACGGTTATGTCATGCTGGCCAGAGCATAACCACATGCTACCGCATGAGGTGAAACCGTACTGGACATTTCGAGATGAAATTTCTGCGCATGACGGGATCCTATACAAAGGGCAACGAACGATCATTCCGCAAACCTGTCAGAGAGACCTGCTACAACGACTTCACAGCAGTCATCAAGGAATCGAAACAACACTGCGAAGAGCACGAGATAGCATCTACTGGCCTGGAATGACAAGCGACATCAAGCAGATGATCGACAGTTGCCAAGCGTGTGCCAAAGAAGGACCGTCCCAACAGAAAGAGACGCTACGAAGCCACGACATTCCAACAAAGCCATGGGCAAAGCAAAGCTTGGGATCGACTTGCGACGTTACAAGGAGCGACAGTGCCAAACGCCGAGCATCTGATGAGACCATGCAGGCGTACCGAACGCACCTCAAATGATGAGACGCAAGACGATGAAACACAAAGTGAGCCAGCATTATACTACAATCGAAATGATCGCGACTTAGCCCCAGTCAAAAAAGGAACTCGTGTTTTCGTGCAATCGTTGAAGAAATGTGATCCAATCAAATGATCACAGGGGACAGTGGCAGATAAATGCAGTGACCGATCGTACATCGTTGAAATAGAAGGTCGACTACTCCGACGTAATCGACGTTACTTGCGAATAGACCACACCGCACGACATTCACCGCACGACATACACCGGAAACGCAGATTGAACTGGAGGCAAAGAAGGAAGACACACCGACAGTGGAGAATACCACCGAATCACGGGATACGGAAGTGTAAGTGGTGCCCAGCATACCAAGGCCACAGGCCCCACCGACTTCGCCGAAGAGCCCAAACAGACCGGTGAAGACTCGTTCGGGCAGACTGGTGCTGTAACCCTTGCGATTTCGCTAAGAGAACTCGTGAAAAATTGGACTTACGATAGTTACTAGTCATTGTGTAAAGTAGAGTAGTCAACTTGACAGATTTTGCCATTTATAGACTATAAGAGTAATTTTGACTCGGTGGTAGAGATCGCAGTCCTAGGAGGATGACAAGCTGGTAACCTCTGACCCTATATCAAGAGTTAGAGTACGTTACATTATTTAGGTTGTATATTGTTTAGTTAAAAAAGGGAGATTTTACGATATTGGACTACATGGTTATAGACCTGTACAATAGAGTAGCGCGACTATCTCTAATCTAATTAAAGTCATGCGTAGTGAGCGAATTCCGGCTACACCACCACGGCACTGTGTTGAAATAAACTGTTTGAGTTCATACAAAGCTGGGGTAAGACGACATTTAAATTTTATATAGGCGGCCATTATAACGTTTCCTTCATTTCCTGCAAAATTTGTCTTACAATTTTCTTGAAAATTTCACAACATATTTTACCTCCAATTACACAAGTGCTGTAGAAAACTCGTGAAATTCTCGTAACTCATTTTTCAGAAAAATACACAAAAACCTGTCACCCCTCAATTTCGCCCCAATCTGGTGACGGATTTTGAAATATTGGTGCGTGCTGCAAAATAGTCACTGTGCGAATACGCGAGCGACTAGCGTATATTTATTGCTACCTCTTGAAAGGTCTAGTGCAGTAGTACATTCTGTATTCACTGGACTAGCGTGTGCCATGTCAAAGTGGTCAAAAAAAAAATTCACACATCACACCAAAACGGTATTTTCAAGGGTACTCTTTCGGTCGGTAATAGCGGACGAATCCTTAATGTGGTCTTACCCCAGCTGGTTTGCGTACACTAATTAATTCAATCAACATAGACTCTGTAATGTGGCGCTACTGTTTATTGGTTATAATGATCTTATCCGGCGAAGTCAAACAACCGGGCGAGAGTCGATTATACGAGACTAACTGATCATTCACTTAAGCAATTCTGTATTCTCACTAGGTGTAGGGGTTAGTGCCAGTTTGCCAGTTTCTATTCCCAGGAAGTGCCCAATCCATAATTCCATCTTGTCATATTTGTGCGTGCCATTTGTCATGCTAACAAAAGTTGGGGCGCTTCCTGGCGAGTTAGGCGAAAGAGAGGTTCGCCGTGTGTATTTTGAGAGTTTGTCGACGCGACAATTTTCGCATTTGTACATGCAACGCGTTACTGGAAAGACCCGGGGTTGCCCATGCAGTCAACGCAATTAAACAGTGTTCAAACCAGGTTTGAGTCCCTCTATATAATCGCTGGCTATATATAGTAAAGCGATGATAATGTGCATGAAAGTTTGGTTCGAGTGCCGTTGCACTTCACCTCGCCGCTCGGCGGTCGAGAAGTAAGAAGGCTCAGTTTGAACTTGTATTGTGGTGGTCAGAATGGTCGTAGCCCTCCCTGTCTGCCGTTGTTCAATGATACGAAAGGGTATCAGTGCCAAGTTCGGCAACGAAATGGCCTCACGTGGTGAGACTGGTGTGACTAGGTCGCCTAATGCTGAAATGCATACAGCCTACGATGAACTTGATATTATGGGAAGTGCCAGTCAAATCTCCCGAGAGTCTAGAACATCGTCGAACTCTAGAACAAGCTCTGCGGTATCATTGAAGGCGATAGGAGCCAAGTAGAAGCTGAACATGCGAGGAGGAAACTTCAGTTGGCTGAGAAAAGGATCAAACGGTAAGAAGAACGAAAGCGGAAACAGACATGTAAGGAAGCAGAGTTCAAACAGGTGCAAGCAGAGTTCAAACAGATGCAAGCAGAGAACGAAGCAGCTGGGATCTTGAAAAGGTTCAGGAAGAAGTTGAACTTAAGGAACGTCTGGCAAAACTGTGGGAGGATGTTGATTTAAATGACTGCCCCCAGTTTTTTTAAGTAAATGCAAAAACAAAGAAGCGCAACATGCTTCGCACCCCACTACTGAGATAAGCACAGCAGTTCCACTGGGCGTTGCGTTCACGACAAGCACAGTGACCAATCCTGTCGTAGCTCCTTCTTAGTATGCTTCTGCATCGTAGTTATCTCGATCCATATGCCTCAACGTCTGAGGGGGGCGTCTGTAGCACCTGTAGGTATGCAGAGCATCTTCAGTGGTGTGAGAGGTATGCCACGTAGAACAATATGGAATCCGCCGTCAGTGATGGAAATCCGACTACCAGCGATACTGATATCAACATCAATCTGGTGATGGTACACACTCTCGAGAAGACCATATCGCAATCAGAACTGCCTGCACTCGTGACATTTGATGACCCCTCCGCTGAATTTCCGACGTTTATGAGAAACTTCGAAGACCGGGTTGCGTCAAGGCCGTTCTCAGGTAGCGTCAAGCTGTCCCGACTGGTTTCATGTACAACAGGAGACGCAAACAAAGCAATCAGGCACTATGAAAGGACGAAGCATGGCTATCGACAGGCAATGGCAATCCTGAAAGAACGATTTGGACGTCCATTCCAGATTGCAAAGTCGTGTATGGATCGACTTATCGAGAGGCGACAGTTGTCATTTTATGAGAGGAAAGGCCTACTGGAGTTCTCAGATCAGCTCCAACGTTGGTGGACCAAGAGTTGCTTCCAGAAGCAAACACACAAACACATTTGAGAGCCGTATTCGACCGACTCCCTGTCAGTTGGCAGGATGGATGGGTGCGTCGTGTAATGGATCTTGAAAGCGCAGGGCAGAGCCCGAAGCTTGAGGACATGGTGCGATTCATTCAGAATTTATCCAGAACGCTAAATCACGCAGTTTTCGGCATTCGGTCGACCGATAGCAACAGTTCCAGTAAACCTCCCGGCAGGAAATATAATGACTTCAAGAACGGTGCCGATGTCTCCACTGCCTTTAACAGGGTATATTTACTTTCCATCCGAGTCGCCAAGGTGTATAAGGTTTGAATGGCAAGGAGAAGCAGGGTGACGGGTATCATGCGTCACGTACTAGAGACAGTAAGGACTGCAGTTACTGTGAAGGCAATCTTATCATCGGAGACTGTGCGGGATTAAAGGTAGGACACTGGAATTCCGTGTTCGTGTGGAACAATATCCCATGCTTTTGCTGCCATTGAAGGCATTACAATATAAACTGCAAACACAAGCAGAAATGCCATGAGAAAGGATGCAGCAAGATGCACCATAAGCTGCTACACTCTGACAATTCCGAAACAGCCCAACGGAAATCGATTGACAAAACCAAAGTGAAGTCGCTGCGCAAATGCAGGTCGGATCAGTTGTTGCAACAAAGCCAAAGCAGTTTGTTCTCCTGAAGGTGATTCCACGTCGTGTAACACCGGAAAATGGAAACTCTGTGACGACACTTGGTATTCTGGATTCGGGAGCTAGTGCGACTCCAGTTACACAGTCGATAGCAAAGAAATTAGATGTTCAGGGAACAACCGAAGTTATCAGCGTCAACACGATCCTAGCAAAAGGCCAAGACCAAAAGGTAACGGTCTTCGGATGTAGCCTGTCTCCCGTTTACGTAGCTGATCCACAGATTCTCATGAGACGAGCATACGTCATGAAAGATCTGCACATTGATGCTCGCTATAGGCCGAACGCACTGGACCTTTTAGAATGGTCACACCTAGAGGGGCTAGACTTCCAAACAGACGTTGAAGAGGACATGGTGTTCATACTCATTGGCGAGGATGTGCCATGGGCGCACGCAGCTTTGTAAAGCTGCTATGGCGATGACCCAAACACTCAACCGTGTGCTGCAAGGACGCCGCTGGCCTGGTGCGTTGCTGGACCAACTCAATAAGACTCGGAATCTGACGTTAGCATCAACTTCTTGACCAAGAGATCAAATTTCTTCTCACCGAGTTGTGACAACGACAACATAGATCAACAGATGTTCTGGGTGGTGATGCTATCCGTTCAAGCGAAAAGACCTTGGGAAAGTCAGTGGAGCGGCTCTGACAGTTGGAGAAACATAGGTTTGAGAGCTGTGACTGTAAGACCATGTCTGCAGAAGACAAAGGGCGTCGAACATGTTGCACAAAAATACGAAATTGATCGATGGACAGTACGAGATTGGTCTGCTTTGGAGAGATGAACACCCCGCATTGCCAATCAACAGGATTGTGGCAAAGAAAAGACTCTGGGCAAACGCTTCAAGCAGAAGCCAGAGTTTGCAAGAAAGTACTACAAGGCAATATCTGACAACATCACTAAGGGCTAACCGAGATTACTGTCCGACGAAAAATCTGCTCAAACTAGTCCAAAGACGTGGTATCTGCCAAATCATGGAGTTGAGAGTTCAAATAAGCCCGGGAAGGCAGCATCGCTACACGGAGGGACTTCGCTGAACCAGGAGTTGATGCAGGGTCCCGATCTGAATAAAAGTTTCGTGGGAGAATCTGAGATTCCGCCAGGATGAAGTTGCGGTAGTTGCTGACCTCGAAGCGATGTTCCATCAGTTCAGGGTGCCTAAGCACGACTGTGATGGTTTGAAGTCCCTGTGGTGGAGAGATGGATTCGACGAAGCCCCCGCAACCTATCTTATGACACGCCATATCAAAAGAGACGTTGACCTACGAGTGGCAGTCGCCGTACAACGGAACTTCTATGTCAATGATTTGTTGAAGTTGTTTCCAACGGCCGAGGAAGCAATCAACTTGTCTATGCAGCTGGCGAGGATGCTAGACCGAGCAGGATTTAGATTGACAATTTTTTGTCAAACTCGGAGAAGGTGTTGGCCGCACTACCTGAACCTGAACGGGCAGCCGACTGCTAGAACCTCGACCTTGAGCATTTGCCCACCGAAAGAGCCCTATGGGTGAGATGAAACGTCGAAACCGACACCCTCGGGATTACAGTCACTTGCATGGACGATGCAAACACGCAATGAGGATGTCTCTCAGCAGTAGGTTCCCTCTATGACCCATTTGGAATGGTGGGATCGGTAACACTCGTGACTAAGAGAGTTCTGCAGATGAGTTGCAAGTTGAAACTCGGTTGGGACAACGATTTGCCTGGAGAACTGGTCGAAATATGCGATCAGTCGAAAGCAAACCTAGGTAACTTGGAAGGAATTCGGGTTCCTAGATGTTACTTCAGACGAAAAGGGTTCGCTCACATTGAACTTCATCACTTTGCTGATGCATCGGAAGTGGAATATGGAACAGTGTCTTATTTCCGGAAGGTGGATGAAGATAGCCAAAATAGAATGCTCCTTAGTCATGGCAAAGAGTCGGACAGCGCCCAACCCATTTGTTACTGTGCCGAGATTGGAACTCAGGCAGCAGTCGTAGCCGCGATAATGGATGGTCTCATCAGGAGGGAGATTGATTTACGTATTGGGTTGTCTTCTGAACATACTCCAGAATAACTCTGCAGTACATACGGAATGCGACACGGCGATTCTAAACATGTGTGGCAAACAGGGTGACGGAGATCAGGGATTCTTCAAAACAAGAACAGTGGAGACATGTCCCAGGAAAAGGGAATCCTGCCGGTGGTGCTTCCAGGGGCCAGGCTGTGCGGTCTTTCCTTCAGAACGAGCGATGGTTTCGTGGGCCTGTTTTTCTCTGCCTTTCGGAAGATGCATGACCTCCTACTGACATAGGAGCCTTCTCGATTGGCGACCCGGAACTGAAGGATGAGAAGTTGATTGGAATGATGACATCGCCTTCTTCATTTGATCAGCTACTGAAAAGATATTCTTCTTGGTCTGCTACTCAGAGGAAAATTGCCATTCCGATCAAGTTATGTTGTTACATCAAAGCAAACGGACAGAAAGTCACCGATCAGCAGCATGACCGTTTTGAAAGGGAGATCTGTCCAGAAGATCTCACAAGGGCGACTCAGGCTATTGTGAGGTTCATCGAGAGGTCGTCGTATGCAGATGGACGACATTGAGAAGTTGGGCCAAGGGTCAAGACGTCGAGCTCCCTAAAGAAACTGAACCCAGTCTTCGAGGACGGCGTTCTACGCGTGGGGGAATGATTTCAGAGGCACCCCTCTCCTTTGATTCGAAGTACCCGATGATCATCCCCAAGAGTCATCACGTGGCGACCTTATTGATAACTCACGTTCACCGAGCGTCAGCCTACGCTGGTCAAGACCATGTTCTTGCTAGACTGCGAGACAGTTCTGGATCCCGAAGGCGAAATCTGCAGTAAGTCGTGTTCTCCGGTCCTGCATTGGATGACGGAAGCGCCACGCTATGAAGATGACGCAGAGGATGGCTGACCTACCTGGGATGATAGTCACTCCTTGTGAGCCCCCGTTCACAAGAACCGGAGTGGACTACTTCGGACCTATGCTGATCAAAAGTGGACGATCCACTGTAAAACGATGGGGCGCTTTGTTTATCTGCATGAACGTAAGGACTATACACATCGACGTCGCCGAGTCACTGGATACAAGCTCGTTCATCAATGCCCTCCGTCGCTTCGTTGATCGTAGAGGACATCCAAGGGACATTTGGTCGGACAATGGAACTAACTTTGTCGGAGGAGAGCCGGAATTGAGATAAGCCATTTCTGAGTGGAATCAAGATAAAATCAAACGAGAACTCCACCAGAAGGGGGATCACTGACACTTCCAGCCGCCAGGAGCTTCCCATATTTCGGATGTTTGGGAACGCCTTGTAAAGTCCGTGAAACTCGCCTTGAAGGCCGTTCTCGGAGGATGCTTTGCCAGTGAAGACGTACTAGTCACCTCACTCGTAGAGGTAGAGAAAGTCCTAAACAGTCGTCCCCTGTGCAAGAGCAGCGACGATCCAAATGATGATGAAGTGCTAACCCCGAATCATTTCCTGCTCGAACGGGGAGCGTTGTCGTTGCCTCCTGGAACCTTCTTTGAGACGGATCAGTATCACAGGAAGAGATGGACGCAAGTATAAATTCTGGCGAACCACTTCTGGAAGCGATGGCTAAAGGAGTATCTTCCTGCTCTACAGGAGACGAGCAGGTGGCATAAGAAAACTCGTAACGCAGCAGTTGGCGATCTCATTCTTGTAGCGGATGACGTCTCCAGAGGAAATTGGCCGTTGGGTAGAATAACCAGGATATTCCCCTGGTAGGCAGAATAATCCCTTCACTTTTCATGTATGTGAAGTGTCTGATAATCTACCCAGCCTAATGTTCTCAAGTGTATGTAAT
This sequence comes from Paraescarpia echinospica, assembly GCA_020002185.1. Classification (NCBI taxonomy): domain Eukaryota; kingdom Metazoa; phylum Annelida; class Polychaeta; order Sabellida; family Siboglinidae; genus Paraescarpia; species Paraescarpia echinospica. The sequence goes on along the minus strand of CM034539.1, from coordinate 58,373,029 downwards.
AAACATTCGTGTATTGTAGTAGCTTAATTGCACTATTGGAGTATTTTAAGTCAATTTGTAGAGTAACAACTGTTCTGTGTTTGTTGTTTCCATTCAAGCTGGACTGTTTACTGTGTAATTCATTTGTATATATGTTTATGAAGCTGGACATTCATTGTCGTGCGATCATTGAATGCTGCGTTCTTGGATTCAATCTTAGACAGAAAGGTAGACTTTCTGGTGATTAATTTAATTCATGTTCATAGTTGTTATGACGCTTTAGAATTTGATTGAATGTTTCGTTTTGGACTCTCCATGGGGGAGTATATGCGCAAAGGTTGGGGCGCCTCCTAGCGAGTGACGCGAAAGAGAGGTTCGTAAAGTTTTTTGAGTTTGTCGAAGCGACAATTTGCGCATCTGTACATGCAACACGTTACGGGCAGGATCCGGGGTTGCCCAGTCAACGTAATTAAATAGTATTCAAACCAGGTTTTAGTTCCTCTATACAGAGTGGCTATACAATATTGATTTATGTGCTTATTTTGTTACTGAAACTGAAAGTAAATATTTCCCACACAAACAAAGATATAGTAAACAATCTTGTTGACAGTATAATAGTCATTTTAGCTTTTAGGATACCGTTTTGAGTGATGCACATATACCTTTTAGCAATTTCGCTTTTGTCAGACACTTCACTTGACTTCATGTTCATTGGAAATATATTATATCGTAATAAAAAATGGCCAAATTAACTTTATGCTGTGAGAATATCTTATTTAATATTTAAACTAATTCCTAAATCGCCAAGGAATGCTAAGATCTCTAACCAGCTTTCATGGCCAGTCTTATATCAAACTACTCTTGAATTACGATTTTTGCGATCGATTTTTCTTAGCTTGAACCACGCTTGCACCTCTTCATTGAAATGTGAACAAACGAACTGTCTGCGCCTGATACCCAGGAGATTATGTCATCGCATTATTTTAGAAAATATACCTTTTATAAAAACAACAACACAAATTAATATATGTGGTATGCAAATAATATATTATACGGAAAATGCATTTTTACAAACAGGTCTTTTCGATGAACATCAAATGATGGAGATTTCGATCTCCGGAACGGAGATTTGTTGTCAATGTTAAAATGATGGAGACATTGTATGAATGACGGAGACTTGACATGTGTGTATCAGTGTTGTGTCTGCCCGACAGCGTGCGAAGCGAGCAGCTTCTGGTGCGAGTGCTACTGCTTCCCCCGCCGCCCCACGGAGGAGTGTCTCGTCTCGGCCAAGTGGACGGCCAACACCTACCACTCGGACGGACCCAGCAGTCTCCAACTGCGGCACATCGCGTCTACCCACGACGACCAACGACAGCACTAGTTAATGTGTGCTTATTATGATATGTACAACGTACACGTGCCTGCATAGGCGGATCCAGGGGGCCTTGGCGGCACGTGCCCCCTAGAACTTAGGAATTAGGCGTGCCCGCAGACCTTTTATAATGGACCCACGCGACCGTGCCCCCTAGATCGTTTGAAATGTGCGTGCCCCATTCATGTTATAATAAGGTGAAGTTACGCTTTATTACGTACACGTGCTTGCGTGTACCCGTTACTACGTACACGTGCTTGCGTGTACCCGTTACTACGTACACGTGCCCGCGTGTACCGGTTATTATACGCGTGTCTGTTACTACTGACTACGTAAGTCCTATACGAGCCGACGTGTACTTGTTACTATTTACTATGTACAAGTCCCCGTGTGTACGGTTATATCGTAGTTCGTGTTTTTATCAGTAGGAAAGTTTCGTTACAGTCGCATTCTGCGTGTTCCACTCATTGACGTAACATCGTTCAGCGTTCTATCTCTGCAAACGCGAACGTCCGAGTTGGGATTACATTCCGCCTACGTAAAATATTGATTGTTTGTCAATTTATTATCGCAATTTGTCCATTCTGTCTATTGAAGTTACGTGTCGCTATGACTTTCATCACGAGAAGATCATAATGTTACATTTGTACATGATTTTTGTCAAGTAGGCCTGACGTTAGCGATATATCGATAAGATTGATTATTATATATAATACATGTTTATTGTGTGTGTTTATTGCAATTTAATAATGTTCTAAATAGCAGACTCTCGCTTAGCAACTATATGATGCACATCTGCTTACCGTGCTGGTTGATAGTTGACGATATATATATATATATGTATGTACAGATATATATATATATTATAATGTGTTCACGTATGTTGTTAACATTACATGTAAATAAGCATTGTGACATCTAATACGTTATAATAGTTAACAATCGATATGCGACATCCTGCAATGCAATCACGCCAGAAACCTTTTGAAACATAACAACCATAGCTAATTTATAATATATTGACTTGAATTAAACCGTTAATACCATGTGGCTATTTCGAACCTTCGATACTTTATTTGTATAATTCGTGGTGTGTGTAGTTGATGCATGAATCATATGCCAACTGACAACAAAGAGGACAGTGAGAGGAATTGTTTGTTTAGTCTCCGTTGACAAGTGTTTCGTCTTGGAATGTCTTTTTGGGCATAGTGTATGTTATTAACTGCGCCACATTCGCCTCTTTCGCCGCTTTATCTTTTGGGCATATCAACCGTGATGTTGTTGCACGCCAATCAGCACCGCTTAGTAGACCCCAGTGTGTTGATTGGTTGGCAACACCTTTCGCTGACGAAGACTGTACGTGACACAGTTGAAATACACGAAAACAAAAATCCAGTTTATTGAAAGGTAATGTTCAGAAATATTGAAGTTAGCCAAGAAACCCAAGGTGCACGGGTGCTATAAGTGTTTTAGGTAATGCAAGTACGTTACAGAAGAGAAAAGCAAGGCCGCAGCTAGCCTAAAACAACTAGGCGGCAGTACAGAATTACATGTAAACATAACAATTCACGCGGGGGTTCTCTCCCAGAGAAGGTTGAAAATATACCCCCTCTTGATACAATCTAGCGTATATTCTGGAGAAGTTCGCCCGCGGCTCAAGTATTGTTTCAGGGTCGGTTGCATGCTGCGTGGAATGAAAACAAAATACGTGAAAAGAAATAATTCATATCAAATGACAATACATTTATCAAAATCGACATCAGTGGATCATACATGGAATATCGATCCAACAGTTACACCCGTCTGAAATTGATTTACAAGATTACTTCCTTTCGCCGTCGCCCAATTGGCTTTACACAAATAAACCTCTTCGGGGGTGGGAAGACTTGATTTTCTGTGGACATATAACATTTCGAGGCAACTGAGCAGTCCTGTCATTGTTGACCGACTCCATCACATGAGGCGTAGCAGAGCAGAAAACAACCGCTCGCAAGCAACGCTTCCGACTGGTGTTGTGAGGAAGATGTCTACGATCTTGCTGATGACGGCAAGTGTTTGACCGAATCAATTCACGTGAAGACGACGGCAGGAGGTCTTGAGCTGCAGTGAGTCCATGGTGGTCATTCGTAAAACGTTCAGTAAACTAATCAAGGACGTGATCAATAAATGGGTAAATATATTGATGCGATAGTAGTCTGCTGTTAATTGATCCGTGTCTCCAGCATTGGCGCGATGACACTGAAGTTGTAGTGTTCTGGGTTTACGAATCTCAATCCCTCTAGAGTTGGCCACCAGCCCAACACGGCGCCACATTTCATCCCACCATAATGAGATGGTTCTGCTGCCCCGGATGCATTTACTTACCAACGAAATGTCCTCGTATTCATCGCCCAGATTGCACTGTTTGACTTGGAGGTTCTTGGTCACGGACCCAGTGTTCGAAATTACGGCCGACCGGAGGCCCGAGACCGTCAAATATTTTGTCTGACCGGTAACTTTGAAAAAGTGCCGGCCCGCAAGACCGGCAGATATTTGAAAAGAAACTAATGGAACACTTGTCTAGGATCCGGGCCAACATCGATTTGTCATTATAACTACACGTTTGTCTAAATTTGATACCATAGTGGTTTAGGTCTATAATTCAACATCATCACCGACATATTTATATTACGAAAATATTGCGTCTTAGCACACTTTTGAAGCCCACAGAGCGACCCAAGTAGAAACCTGTAGCTGACTCTGAGTAAATGGAATTAGCATGCTCGACTTGTCGGCGGCATTCTTTCAATGGCGACATACTTTGATGAAGTTATGTGCATGTATAGTAAGTCGTCAAAACTTACATTTCAGTTGCTTTTGGTGTAAAGTGAAACCACATACCGCTCCCCAGCTGTTGCAATGTCGGCGCTCGATGCAGTGTTACTGCCGAATATGGCAAGGGATGTTCTCAGCGCTGTTGAAGATCCTAGAACGTTCATGGGTTTGACTTTGCCAATACCGTAGGTAGCTGACGTTGTGTTACAGCCAGACATAGCGTGTGGAAATAGCAAGCACTTACACATCTTCTTCCCGGAAGCATGTTGACCAGCGCTGATACTGATTAGTCTTTGCTTGGTTTGCATGTAAATAGTAGACTTGTTGTCACAAAATCGAGTGTAAGTATTAATAAATTGGCGGTACCCGATTTGACATAGCAAGTTATAGGTTCAGGTGCACTAGGATTCGGAGTGAACGAGAGACATAACGTGACATCAGATATGTACGTACGAGAAGCCAACTGGCGTTCCCATACAGAGATCTCAACAATTGAAACAGCCTCAGCACTAGGAAGAAGTGACCATTCTATTATTAAGGTGGTTCTTAACTGCATGCCAGTCTATGAACCAATCAGCAAAACTGTTTAGAAATACGACAAGGGGGATTACACCAAATTGAAAGACATGCTAAACACTGATTGGGAGGATGAATTTTCTAATCACCAGGAGGATGTGCAAACTCAATGGGATATCCTTACTTCTAAGCTTAGATATGCAGAAGGAAAATGCATACCAAAGAAGGTAATAACTGAGAGAGCCAGAAAATACCCAGTTCCACTGGAGTTGAAAATCCGAACCAAAATCAAAAGAAAAAACAGGTTGTGGAAAAAATATCTTCTCTCCAAAGATGCCCAAACTTATCAGGAATTTTGTTGACTCCGAAATCAGGTCAGGAGACTGACAAGAAAGGCACAGAAACTATATGAAAAAGATATCATAAATCAAATAAAACAGAATCCCAAGAAGTTTTGGCAATATGCGCAGGCGAAAATTAATACAAGAATGGGAATACCGAACTTAATAAAAAGCAAAGACAAGGTTGATCTGACAAAGACAGATTTGGAAAAAGCACAGGTATTGGCAAATCACTTCTCTTCCGTATTTACGAGAGAGCCAGAAGTAGACATTCCGGAGGAGCCAATAAAATGTCATAACAAAGTTGAATCTTGCACTATCACTCCATCGATAGTGGCTTTAAAGCTAAAGAAACTAAAAATATTCAAATCACCAGGACCTGACGGCCTACATCCTCGAGTACTAAAGGAATTGGCAGAGAATATTAGCACTCCACTATCTACAATTTTTAACACGTCGCTTAAAACAGGCAGACTACCCAAAGACTGGAAAATAGCAAACATATCTGCAATTCACAAGAAAGGAAACAAAAATCAAGCACATAACTACCGGCCAGTCAGCCTAACGAGCATAGTAGGAAAAATAATGGAAGGCATAGTCAGAGATACCATCACTAAACACTTGAAAGATAATGACCTGTTGAATGACAAACAATTTGGTTTCATCAAAGGGCGGTCTACAGTTCTCCAATTACTTAAAGTACTCGATTTATGGACTGAGACACTAGATAACGGTGGATGTATTGATGTAGTATATTGTGATTTTATGAAAGCATTTGACAAAGTTCCACATCTACGACTTATAGAGAAACTCCAGAGCTATGGAATTCAAGGAAATATTCTAAGCTGGGTTGCAGCTCTGTTGGCCCACAGAAGACAACGTGTAAGGGTCAATAATTCTTTTTCAGACTGGCATGATGTCATCAGCGGCATACCACAAGGATCGGTGATTGGCCCCCTACTTTTTATTATATTTATTAATGACTTACCGGATGTTATAAAGAACTCCGAAGTATTCCTGTTTGCGGATGATATGAAACTTTTCCATCCAATTTACACCAATGAAGATTGCACAAAGCTTCAACAAGATCTTACCCATGCAGAACATTGGACATACGAATCTCTCTTAAAGTTCCACCCAGACAAATGCAGCCATGAGGGTAGAATCATCAACCATAAGAAATGACAGCTACACACTGGGACCTAATGATCATATAACGCTGGCAAGTACGGATAAGGTGAAGGATATTGGCGTCACTTTTGACTCATCACTAAACTTTGAGGCACAGATGTTTACCAACTCTGTCATATCGTCGCCTCAGAGGAGACATGATTGAATTATATAAGATTTTAACAGACAAATATGATACAGCTGTGACATCAAACTTTATAACTTTGAGGGATACTGAATCATGTACGCGAGGACATCACCTAAAAATATTCAAAGGACGTTGTCGGTTAAACATTAAAAAAAATTCATTTATACACCGATGCACGGACGTATGGAACAGCCTCCCACAGTCTGTGATAGAGGCTCCATCAGTCCAGTCCTTTGAGGGGAAATTAGACAAATTATGGAAAAACCACCCAATTAAACTCGATTACACAGCCCCACCCCTATTATGGAACAACTCGTCAGACGCATGCGCACCATATAGTTTGACGACAAACATCAGAGCTGGCATAAGAGGCATCACAGCCTAGAAGCCAGAAGAGGACCTGTGAAAAACCTGTGAAATACAACATAAACATATGCGGTTCAGTGAAAGTTGGCCAACTGTTACTCTGCTATGACATTATATTTATAACACCATACATCGACGAGTATGCATCCAAATACGAAATTACATGGGAGACAATTTAAACAGCTGGTCACTTACATGAAGACGGGTATACACCGTTGTAAAGTCTATGAACTGTAACCAATGAATGTCTCGTGATGTGCGAATGTCAACGTTCGCATCGGTCGCGTTCGGCGAGATGTCAGGACGAAGTCGAAAGTCGCTCGGCGTTCGGCGAACGAATTCACGTAGATGAAAGCAGGCGACTCGGGCGATCAAGTAGACGGTAGATTTGCCTTGTCGATCCCACGCGAATCACCAGGCGACAACACGGAATCGATGTCACGACATCGGCGATGTCGAGAAGGTCTGTCACGGAGTCTGTGTTACGACAGCTAGCAGACGAAACGTTGGTGGCCTCGCATTCGAAGATCTCGTCAAAACGGAACTGCAGTCGGTTATCGCTCAGTCTTCTTCAACGCGTCAGAAGTGCAGCGTCTCACAACTAATCAGTACTGTTGAAATCGTAGAAGTATTTACTACAGGCGTTGGGCGGACACACGTTTCAGCCCAATTCCTGGAGACGAGAGTGCATCACTTTCTTCTGCTCAAATGTTCGTCTGGCCTCGAATGGCCGCCTGCCCTTATATAGCTTGATGTCCGGAAGTTAGTCTGACCAATTACAACACTTAATACAAATTAAAGTCGCTTCCAAAACCAGCTCCCGAAACCATTCACATTTCGAAGCAATCCATTCAACTTGCTGAGTTTAAAATAGATTTTGCGAGCTAAACGTTTGGCTATATAAGTGCTCATTCAATATTTAACTTACGTGAATTACTTACATAATTAATATCACTGGATTCCCTGTATCGCGCCGGATACCACAATATTCATCGTACATTCCAACTCTCATGAATTAATCCATAATTTTAATAAAACACGCATTTTATTCATAAGCTAGGTGTGATCCTAGTGTTTTTCACACCTACACTTCTGTAAACAACTTTTATAAGTTCATGATATAATCTTCTTATAACCACAACATAAGTAGTTTGCAAGGTCACCATATTACCAGTCATGTTAAATAATTTCTACTGGAACCAAATTTGGTATACCTAACCGTAGAATTAGTAGTGTACGCTACAAATGAAATTAATTAAATCTGACTCGTCGGCAGTTAAAACGTTACACACCTTAATCGCCAGAGGGCACCAGCGTATACCTCCGCGACAATACATACCAGAGATGGCAGCACCATCCCATCAACCATACTTTGTATACAAAACCACTGTTTTAAAGCCTGATTAAATTCTATAGAAACCACTTTGTGACACTTGTTAGGCGCATGGTAAAGCAGAATTACAAGCAGATCTGTGTCATCACAACGGACACATACGTTCTCGTGTGATTCTGCAACTTGTAGATTACACTTTGAAATTGTGGTATCCGCATATCCTCCCTCTCCAGCGTGACGCACCTCGATACCTTCTTCCAGCAGGTAAATAGAGAGGAAATTAATGAGTTGCTGTTTGTTGTGCTTGTTTGAAAGAAAACTACTTTTGTCTGAAGGCACTGGCGTGTTACGCCCAAACCAACACATCAGCGGAAAGGATCTTGCCCAATTTACGTCGCTTTTGTTCGGGTTCCTTGGTTGTGAGCATTTCATAGCTGTCGAACATTACGAACCAGGCCCTATCGTATGCTGCCAAGTGTAAAACATACATCACATAAAATGAACACACTTCATGAAAGGTACCTGTCTTTGGCCAGGGTATCTGATGCAGAACGGCTCATCCATCCACAACTGTGGCTTTTACGTCAATGTCATCATTGCAGACAACATGGGGATCGAGGGTGGCGATGTACGAAACTAAGTTAGACTTCACTGGCCTTCGCATTGTGCCATTATCGTGGAATATAGCTGGGGCTACGGCTGCTAGCTCATGTGAGAAGACACTGCGATCTGGTGGTCCAGAAGTATATGCCTTGGTCTCTGGTACAGCTCCGCGATCTGGTGGTCCAGAAGTATATGCCTGGTGGTCCAGAAGTATATGCCTTGGTCTCTGGTACAGCTCCGTCGACGACATGCGCACTTCATTTCCATCTTTCAGTTTGAAAGGTTTCTTCATAACTGCGGAGATTTTGACTTGGTCTGAGTTCCTGAGAACTTCTGATCTGTGATCTTCTGGTGGATTTTCGTTCCAATATCCACATTGACTCTCTCATCAGCTATGACCCCAGTAGCTACATTTTGCAGGTGTTCGTCATTATTGGTGGAAAATGGGTCAATGTTGTCCTGTTCGATGCGACAGTGAGTTTGATAATCATAACATCTCGAGGTCGTACGAGTTGGCATACATTCTGATGGAACAACGTGGTTTGTTGTCTTAGATGATTTAGTTACATTGTTGAGGCAGTGTAAAGGTCTTTCCACTTTTGTCATGGATATAATGACCACCTGTATTACTGAATTGTTCAGCCAACCCGTTCAACAATAGTTGCTAACTTTACTTTATATATAATTATTCAAACAGAGTTTTCGGATTTAAAATGCTATCTTACTAACTATGAATTGTTCACTAATAAATCAACCAAGTTCCACCGTTACGCCTTGGTTACAAAATTATGAACAATGTCATGTTTGGCTTTCCATACCACACATTTTCAAATCGCTCAAACACAAATGCGCAATAATCCGTAACAATCACTATAGAAATGTATTATAACTTTTGTAACAATTTGTCAGCAAGGAATTAATACGATAGCTGCTATGTATTTAGAATATAGATCCATTGCGTAAAATGTCTCGAATTTTGGTCCAATTAATATATATGTGATAGTATCGCTCGTGTTTTAGTTTTAAAACATTGCCTTTCGAAACACAATGGTAAGATCTAATCTTGTGGCAAACACTTGATTTCTTATATTAGCGAGTTAATGGATACATAAAATACAAATCAACACAAGCATCTTAATCGTTAACTTGCTGGCCAGTGGAAGTCAGTGCGCCAAAAGTCATTTGCATCTATTATATGGTAGGCCACTAAAAAGAAAATGTTACAAAAAGCGACTGACAGGGTACGTATATTGGCCAATGTTTCACGGAGCCTGACAGTCCAACTGCTCCTGCAAATGATAGCAACAGTCCTGACTAGACACCTGCAGACATTCGTGTTGTGGTGTTTGTTGTAAATTGCAACATTGATGTTTTTCCTGTCAACAATAAACTGTTCCCTATGTTGTCATTTTAGGCCGATATTTGCTGGTTCATTAATCCGAATATCGTAAATTAATATATGCAGGACAAACTTGCCCTGAACTAGTATATTAATAAATGCCATGCGTTTCAGCTGCAAATGTATATGACTCGGGTAATTACGTTAATATTTGGACCACCAACTTTTATGTGGGACCACCAACTTTTGAAAGTCCGACTAACCACCAACTTTTCAGCTAAGGTGCAGAACACTGCACTGACCCACGAAAACTGAGCACCTTTTAGGGACACGATGAATTGAGAATCTTCTAGTAGACGACCGTACGCAGCTGCATCAGTTCGTGCATCACCGGTACTGGTATTGAGCAGGTCTAACATTGAAATTGAAAATTTTAAAGAAAAGGTGCCCTTTTTCAAAGCGGAAAAAAACACTTAAAATACTGGGTATCTCTCAATGGCAGTATTGCTGTGTTTGATGGAACTAGCCTCAAGCCTGGGCGCGATGTTTTTCACGCACGGATCCAGGATTTTGGGAGATATAATGCGGGCCAGCTTCTGAAAATAGGCAATATAGGCAAGACAGAAAGGGCACTATTAAAAGGGTCCTTTTTGTATTTTTATGTGGGCAACTGCCCTACCTGTCCCCCCGCTAGCTACGGCCCTGAAAAGGTACCCAAAAATAAAAGTATTCAGATCTAAGCGTTATCGTTTGCAATACAGTCGTGTGTGTGCGTGCGTGTGTGCGTACGTGTGTGCGTGTGTGGTGTGTGCGTGCGTGCTTGAGTGAGTGTGTGTACAGTGTGTGTATGTATATGAACGCGCGGGCGCGCGCTACTTATGTTAGTATATTCGGAGAACTAAGCGTTGGTTCGCATTATCTGAAAAATATGCTTTATTTCATTATTTAGCATGGGAGTAAATATCACTGATTACCCTGATTCGTGGTAACCAAACATCTTCGTCACGGTGGGAAGTGAAAGTGTTTCCAGGCTATCGTATTAGCAACAAACAGTGACGCCATATTGCGGATTCTGGACCATCGAGGCTAATCTCGCCGAATTGGGGTAATAAGTTCCTATTCTGAAATTAAGCTACTTGCGTACCCGTTCTGCGCAGGCCATATACGGGCTATGGACCCGTCTACGTAGATGGTGAATGTTAACGCCATGTGATCCAGGCTGTGGGGTGTAATAATGTTCAAATATTTAATATCTTCGAAACTGAGCTGAAATGTGTTGTTGGCACGAGCATGCAATTAAGCATCTAAACATTAATGATCAACATAATGTTGTTGAAATCAAGTTGTGGTTAACCGTTGATGAGAGGACAGTCACACGAGGGGTACATCTCAGCACACATACCCCGTGTCTCCAGAACTGGCAGGCTAAACTTGTAACCAAGGCTGAATGAGCTTATCTTTTATATCGTGGATGGATGACGCACCACACCAACCGAATTGTCGTCGGGAGACTGCACATTTTTCATCGGGGTTAAAATTGTGAGACCGTCAGCTCGCAGCACACTATCCGAAATTTTGTCGTGTATATTTTGTTGCGACAGGCCAAGATGCTTGAAGTTACGCAGCTCAGCTCTATCAGTATATTTATGAAATGAATGAATTGAATTAGCACGTACGAAGATCTTGTTGGCAGATGTCACATCGTAAAGGCATGCAATGACTAACAAATCTTTGTCGGTAATCGCGCGAGCCCCGACAATTTATTGGGGTCTGGAGCACACTAGCTGACAGGGCCCGTCAGGACGTCCTGAGATATAGCACTGTCAGATATTATCACACAAGCCCCGAACTTGTCGGAATTCGCAGTACACGTGCCAAGAAGTGAAGATTATTAGTCGGCCGTCGAAAAATCGGTTAGTGTGCTGCGGGCTTAGCCACACAAGATTTAACTTGTTTTGAGATGACAACGGAAGTATTATTTATTCATGTAGCCTAGCTAGATTTCTTTGGTGGCTCCATCGCTTAATAATAGTGACGAATGAATAATACATGGAATGGACAAATGAATAATACAGGCGTACATTTAATCGGGTGTGTCGTATTTAATAGAAGCGCTGCACACGTGACGTCACACAAAATTATGTCATAAACATGCACACACGTGACAGCGACAGTAGACCCGCAGGCCAATCTTGCCAAACATACCCCGTGCGACTGGCTACTAGAAAAACTGCCACAACGCAAAGGAATTTCTCCAGAAGCTGAATAAATGCAATACATTCACGCATTTCATTTGATTGTGAAGCAGTCAAAAATATAATTACACACTACGTAAAAAGAAGACAGCTTTCGTTGTCATTGTTGTCCCAGTAGATGACACGTGTTTGCATGTTAACAATTAAGTCTACTATATGTTTTCTATACAAATGTACACGCATTTACCAAATCAAAAACTACTACTATAAAATATATGTACACATGTTGTCATGGTAACTATGCTTACTGGAGGGTGACGATTGACGACATCCATGCTCTCCTGTGTATCTGACCGAGCGTGATAGATGACTTCGCGCCTTGCTCAATAGAGCCAAGTTTACACCGGCAGCAAACTCTCGGGTCCTCACTATTGGACGACCTACTTTGGGCACCATTGTGGGAGCTCCTTGTCCTGCGGGAGCTCCTTAATATGTATCACAGTGAAAGTGTTCTGTCGTAATATAAACGGAACACCTGCGCCGCGTAAATGGTTAGTACCAGAACAACGGTTGCATTTGCCTGCAACACGACTGCGCAGTAGCTACGGCGACTGGTGTGACGTTGTTTACACGGGGACCCTGTACGTGTACTTACCATAGCCAACGGCAGTGACATTCATAGGTGCCTGGGTAACATCTGACCATACATACTGACAGAAAGAGGCTTATGAACATATATGCATATCCATCCACTCACGAAAAACACATCCGATGATACATCCACTAACACATGCTCGGTAATACACTCATGAAGTCAGGCCCAATGATACACCTATCAACACAAGTGGCAAAGAGGCGTTGGAGGTAAATTGAAGATGATAGAAACGAACTCAAACCAGCTTAAGAATACATGCCGGCTGTTACCGGCCTTGGACCCTGATTAGTAATACAATTGAAATGAGAAGAGTGGCCTACGCACCATGACCTACAATACAGCTAATCTGTGGACAACGTGCACGACATCCTGGCCCGTCGTATCTCCAAAGCACATGTATTCTTCCACGAGTGACTGGATACACATAGGAATGCTTACACGTATGCGTACTGTTGTACATGCACATTACGTATTGCACGCCCAGGCCGACACATACTTATTTGATCTAATTATGTACAGTTGTTTGACCATAACACATTACATTTTACGTAATATATGTTTAGAAGAATGACGTAGAAGTCATGTTGGCATGCTACGTGTCCGCGTGTTGCAGATGGTATGTGTACGTAATGCCGTATAAAATTAGGTATTGTTGCAAATGGCGTATACGTAATGGTGCATATGTTGCACACGGTGTGTACATAATTGTGTTCATATTGTAGATGGTATGTACGTTATGGAGTGTACGTGACTGTTTCTACGTGCATAGGCAAAGCAGGTATATACATAAACACTACAATGAGCATTGTCATCTACGGAATCATCTCTGCTACTGTTAATTCCCGGGACAATTGATCCGTGGGAACTGTGATCTCCCGCCGACTTCCAAAACTACTTATCCCACACACAACAATGAGATCGAGAGATCTCGCCCAAAAAGAAGGGGTGGGCTAATTAAACCATGACCGGGTAGTCATGGCCCGAGTCTCTCGGGTGTTTGGCCCCAAACGATCAAGACACACCTCCCTAGTTTTGATTGTATAGCCCCATTCTACTCGTGTTGACATCGACCGACGACAGGCCGGGTCTACATGTCGCCGAAGATGCCGGCAAACGTCTTGCGGAGGTTCTTCATCGTATCGTCCGTTTCCTCCAGGTCTCGCGCGATTGCCTCCACCGTCCCAGGAGACACCGGGCCTTGCGGACGGTTGCCCATAGGTGGCGCACCTCGTGCCATGCTGGAAGATAAGGAATAGGTTTGGATAAACGGTTATTTTCTATCACATACATCCGCATGTTTATGTGTTTGTGTGAGTGCAAGTGAATCGTTTGTGTATTCCGTGTACAGTTTGTGTCATATTTTCTCCAGGATCCCGTAATTTTTAATAAAGTATAGGTTTTCTTCTACTTTATAATTATCGTTGATTTTCCTAAATTAAATACGTCCATTACTGAACATTGTTCAATGTTGTGTATTTATCACATACTTAACATTTTGAACATGCACATATTCCATTACATGTTTCCAATTATTGTAGCCAGATTATTAGATGAATATCAAGTTCAATTAATATAATATCGATTTATCAATATACAAGTACGTATGTATGTATAAATGTGTGTATATGTATGCATATGTGTATATATGTATATGTACATATGTATGTATGTATGTGTACACATATATGTACAGTGTATATATAAATAAATGTCAGGGGTAAATTTACACAAAAGTCAATGACTTCGTATTTACCCTTTTCAAACATTGTATATTCTCACTTGTATTAGAGTTAAATTTGTTTGGTTGTCTTGTATATATATTGTTGCCAATGTCGGGGAGTGAGAGGGGGACAGTATATATATATATAATAATATTATGTAACCTTAATTATTCTACATGTTTTAATAATAATATATTTTATTTAATATAGCGCCAGATCCAATTATAAATTGTTCGTGGCGCTTTACAACATGTTATAACCTAGATAGATAGGTAATAATGCTGGCTAAATAAAAATGCATTTTCTATAAACAATTATCTGCTCCCTTAACCTCAGGGTAAGATAAATAAAGGGTGAGGGGGAAGAGTATCTACATATCTTATCTCAATGATCGAACATATGTTCCCAGCCCCCTCACCTGGGGTCCGGCCCGGAGCGATCAGAGATCGGCATCCCCGCCGACTTGTCGGCCGCCGTCTGCCGCTGCTGAATCGCCGCCTGCTGCAACTGTTGCTGCTGTTGTTGCGCTCTCTGCTGTTGTTGTGCCATCCGTTGTTGTTGCTGTTGGTATTGCTGTTGTTGCTGCTGTGGTAGTTGTTGCTGTTGTTGTAGTTGCTGTTCCGGCATAAACGGGGCCGCTGGTTCGGGTCGGCCGTTCATTGCATAGTGCGTCAGTGCCCCGGCACTCGCCGTCTTACTGCAACCGCAGGACACTCAGTGGACCTTTCACTGATCGGTCACGTCAACAAGGTTTAACAAAACTCTCATCCAATTTTCAATCATACATATGTCTATTTTATTTTTGAAAATTTTGAAGGATTAAAAAATTACTTTTTTTTATAGTTTAACAGAATTTTTTTTAACATAATCTTTAGATAAATTGTTCCATTCAGTAATTATCTTCAGTAATTATCTTCTGCTTACTGACTACAAGCATACAACAATGACACGGCTCTCAGTGTCAATTCAACGATTACATGCATATCGTTATCTCTCATGTATATTTCCAACAAGTGTACCAGATACAAGTATGTGTTGTTAGGATGAAATAGCACCTCCACTCCAGGTTTCGTGGACAATTATAGTGCTCGGCTGCAGAATACACGTGAGCAATTCACGTGACCTCATGGTAATTGAACGGAAATGAACAAGAGCTTACTTCCAAACGTACTCGCGCGCGCGCGCACACACACACATACACACACATCTATACACACACATATATACACACACATCTATACACACACATCTATACACACACATATATACACACACATCTATACACACACATCTATACACACACATCTATACACACACTTCTATACACACACTTCTATACACACACATCTATACACACACATCTATACACACACGTACGCACGCGCGCGCGCGCGCGCACACACACACACACATACATGTCTATATGCTTTATGTTGAGTGCGTGCGTGCGTGCGTGCGTGCGTGCGTGGATGTATTGCATGTATTATATGTTTTGTATGTATTGTGTGTACATACAATACAATATATACATATTGTATTGTATGTATTGTATGCATTATGTTGTAGTGTGTGCGTGCGTGCGTGCGTACGTGCATACGTACGTATGTATGTATGTACATGCATGCATGGTGTCCTCCATAATATGACAGTCTGTAAGTACGTATGTGTGTACCTCATGGTGGCCGTGTTGGGTCTGCAGCAGGTCTCGATGCGCTGCATGACGAGTTCAGCGATCTGTCGGCGGTCCTCCTCTTGGGACTCGCCTAGCAGCGTCATCGACGTGTCGTTCACCTGCACCAACAACACATCAACCCAACAATTCACCTGCCAACACCAATACGTACGTCATCCCAACACTTCACCAGCCAACACCAACACGTACTATGTCGACCCAACACGTCACCTGTCAACACCAACACGTACCACGTCAACCCAACATTTCATTCGCCAACACCAACACGTGCCGACTCAACCCAACACATCAACTGGCAGAGTAACAACGTATGACAAGTGTAGACAGGTACACTGGTTGCTGCCATAGAGACAAAAACTCCTTGTCGACGAGAAGAAACAAAAGGACAATAATTTCAATACATCTTACGAATGAATTCATTGGCGAAATTAAATAAATAAATGTTAAATATAATGTTAAAATTAATTCACGTCGATATTTCATAGGTTCTTCGATACTGATCCAGTTGGTGGATAATTAATAATAATTAAAATACTTCAAGTTTGCTGAACGTTGGAAAACAGAAAAACACACACCTTAAATAACAAGTAAATACTTTCCCAAACTGTGTGAGAACAATATCCATACACTCTATTTGTTTGCACAGTACTGTGTGAGAACAATCTCCATACACTCTATTTGTTTGCACGGTACTGTGCGAGAACAATCTCCATACACTCTATTTGTTTGCACGGTACTGTGTGAGAACAATCTCCATACACTCTATTTGTTTGTACAGTACTGTGTGAGAACAATCTCCATACACTCTATTTGTTTGCACGGTACTGTGCGAGAACAATCTCCATACACTCTATTTGTTTGCACGGTACTGTGTGAGAACAATCTCCATACACTCTATTTGTTTGTACGGTACTGTGCGAGAACAATCTCCGAGAAATCTGCGAGAACAAATAGAGTGTATACTCTTTTTGTTTGCACGGTACCGTGTGAGAACAATCTCCATACACTCTATTTGTTTGCACGGTACTGTGTGAGAACAATCTCCATACACTCTATTTGTTTGCACAGTACTGTCTGAGAACAATCTCCATACACTCTATTTGTTTGCACGGTACTGTGTGAGAACAATCTCCATACACTCTATTTGTTTGCACAGTACTGTCTGAGAACAATCTCCATACACTCTATTTGTTTGCACGGTAATCATGCAGAACAATCCCATACACTCCCCATTTGTTTGCATCGGTACCGTGTGAGAACAACTCCATACACTCTATTTGTTTTGTGTACAGTACTGTGTGAGAACACCCCATACACTCAATTTGTTTGGTAACGGTACTGTATGCAGAACAACTCCATACACACGGTTTGTTTTGCACGGCACTGCGAGAACACCCCATACACTCCCATTTGTTTTGTACAGTACTGCAGGCTCAATCTCCATACACTTTATTTGTTTGCACGGTACTGTGCGAGAACAATCTCCATACACTCTATTTGTTTGCACGGTACCGTGTGAGAACAATCTCCATACACTCTATTTGTTTGCACGGTACTGTGTGAGAACAATCTCCATACACTTTATTTGTTTGCACAGTACTGTGTGAGAACAATCTCCATACACTCTATTTGTTTGCACAGTACTGTCTGAGAACAATCTCCATACACTCTATTTGTTTGCACGGTACTGTGTGAGAACAATCTCCATACACTCTATTTGTTTGCACGGTACTGTGTGAGAACAATCTCCATACACTCTATTTGTTTGTACGGTACTGTGCGAGAACAATCTCCATACACTCTATTTGTTTGCACGGTACTGTGTGAGAACAATCTCCATACACTCTATTTGTTTGTACAGTACTGTGTGAGAACAATCTCCATACACTCTATTTGTTTGCACGGTACTGTGCGAGAACAATCTCCATACACTCTATTTGTTTGCACGGTACTGTGTGAGAACAATCTCCATACACTCTATTTGTTTGTACGGTACTGGCGGAGAACAATCTCCGAGAAATCTGCGAGAACAAATAGAGTGTATACTCTATTTGTTTGCACGGTACCGTGTGAGAACAATCTCCATACACTCTATTTGTTTGCACGGTACTGTGTGAGAACAATCTCCATACACTCTATTTGTTTGCACAGTACTGTGTGAGAACAATCTCCATACACTCTATTTGTTTGCACAGTACTGTCTGAGAACAATCTCCATACACTCTATTTGTTTGCATGGTACTGTGTGAGAACAATCTCCATACACTCTATTTGTTTGCACATTACTGTCTGAGAACAATCTCCATACACTCTATTTGTTTGCACGGTACTGTGTGAGAACAATCTCCATACACTCTATTTGTTTGCATGGTACTGTGTGAGAACAATCTCCATACGCTCTATTTGTTTGCACGGTACTGTGCGAGAACAATCTCCATACACTTTATTTATTTGTTTTTGCACGGTACTGTGTGAGAACAATCTTCATACACTCTATTTGTTTGTACGGTACTGTGCGAGAACAATCTCCATACACTCTATTTGTTTGCACGGTACTGTGTGAGAACAATCTCCATACACTCTATTTGTTTGCACGGTACTGTGTGAGAACAATCTCCATACACTCTATTTGTTTGCACGGTACTGTGTGAGAACAATCTCCATACACTCTATTTGTTTGCACGGTACTGTGTGAGAACAATCTCCATACACTCTATTTGTTTGCACGGTACTGTGTGAGAACAATCTCCATACACTCTATTTGTTTGCACGGTACTGTGTGAGAACAATCTCCATACACTCTATTTGTTTGCACGGTACTGTGCGAGAACAATCTCCATACACTCTATTTGTTTGCACGGTACTGTGTGAGAACAATCTCCATACACTCTATTTGTTTGCACGGTACTGTGTGAGAACAATCTCCATACACTCTATTTGTTTGCACGGTACTGTGCGAGAACAATCTCCATACACTCTATTTGTTTGCACGGTACTGTGTGAGAACAATCTCCATACACTATTTGTTTGCACGGTACTGTGCGAGAACAATCTCCATACACTCTATTTGTTTGCACGGTACTGTGTGAGAACAATCTCCATACACTCTATTTGTTTGCACGGTACTGTGTGAGAACAATCTCCATACACTCTATTTGTTTGCACGGTACTGTGTGAGAACAATCTCCATACACTCTATTTGTTTGCACGGTACTGTGCGAGAACAATCTCCATACACTTTATTTGTTTGCACGGTACTGTGCGAGAACAATCTCCATACACTCTATTTGTTTGCACGGTACTGTGTGAGAACAATCTCCATACACTCTATTTGTTTGCACGGTACTGTGTGAGAACAATCTCCATACTATTTGTTTCCGCATATCAACAATCTGCACGCTTCGTTAATCCAGCCAAAATCGTTGGCAAGCAAAGTGTACGGATAAACAATACCTGACTTGCGATGTGTTGTACTATTACACTAACATACTAGTACATGTCATATCGTAGTATAGCAATACTTAATTTGTAGTACTGATAGTTTTGCAATGCATTTTGAAATGTGCAATGCAGTATTGCGAGTATTCTATGCTTTAGTCCAATACAAAACTATGAAAAACTATGAAAAACAACATTTCAATAGCAGTTTGTGTTATCATTTTTTCTTGTTTAATATACACAATATAAATACAATATTATAAAGCAAGAGTATTTATTAAAACGTTTTCGAAAAAGGAAATATAAAGTAATATATTGCAAATATTTGCAATACACAACTATTGCAACGACTTAGACAATATTGCAAGTAACTGCAATAATTGTAGAATAAAAAGTACTGCGCCGACATGACGTGCCCTGACGTTGTCTCTCACCTCGATGATGTACTCGCGGCCGTCCTTGCCGTGGATCGCTTCGACCGCCACCATGTCGAGGCCGCCGAACAGCTGACTCACTTCGTCCACCCACATCTTGTAGCTGACAACAACATTCACAGCAATATCTCTCATGGTTCATCTCAATAATGATGTGTAATCGTTAATTTAAATTGTTGTAATGTTTATTGTAATGACAATTATTGAGATCAATTACACTGTGTTATAATGCCGTAGATGTAGTGATCTTGTAATAATGTGTTCGAAGAGTCGTTGGTGACACTACTGCGCATGTGCGTACAAGGAATTGTGGGACAGAGAGATCGCTTTATTCAACAATAAGTTTAGAGATTTGAGTTTTTTAAACTTGACAATCCGGTGTACTCAATATTCTCTGGGAAGCATTAAACCGTGCTGCAATCATTGCTCGAAGATTATTCGTTCACGTATATCCATCACTGTCAGGTTAAATTAGCCAAGCTTCGATACGACAGCCAAAGGATTCAACACCGGGTTTCCTCGATTGAGCTCGGGTCTTCTAATATTTGTTATGCAAATAGTAACATCAATAAACTAAACGAAACAGTATGTAACGTACTGGACCAAATGTATACATGGTTTGCAATGAATTAATTAACTCTGAACATATCTAAAACCAATTATATGTTATTTGGAAATCGTATGCTCAACAAAGTAGTTCATATAAAAATACGAAATGTCAATATCGAAAGAGTAAGGGTCACCAAGTTTTTGGGTGTGTTTATTGATGATCTACTAAATTGGAAAGCTCATATAAAATACGTACAATCAACGTTTTCAAAAAGTACTGCTACAATGCATAGATGCAGTCATCTACTTGATAGAAATAGTAGATGTATTCTATACAGTTCTCTCTTTTTGCTGTATTTAAATTACTGTGCAGTATTTAAATTACTGTGTTATGGGGAAACACGTACCCAACAAATACTAACTGTATTTTCTTATTACAAAAAAGAGTAATACGCATTATATTTGGTGCAAGACGGTTGGATTATACAAACTCACTTTTCCAACAATTACATGGTCTAAAATTTTCAGATATCATAGAACTGAAAACATTATTATTTATGTACAAAGCTTACTACAGCTGTTTGCCATCAAATATTCAGTGTTTGTTTACTAGACGGGAAATATCATACTCAATGCGAGCTAATCATGACTTAGAACGACAGAGAGTCTGTTCTACCATGCGATCAATGTCTCTTTGTGTAAAGGGAGTGCAATTATGGAATTCTCTATGTGATCATTTAAAAACTACCAATACTACTACTGAATTTAAGCGTAAATGCAAGAACGTTTTATTTGAGAAATATCTGGTTGTGGAAATCTAAACAAAATCATACACAAATATAATCATGCCATTGAGGAAACTACAATGTGAGTAAAGATGTGTACTTATCATATACTTTAAATTTGGAACATGCACATATTCCATTACAAGTTTTCAATTATTGTAGCTAGATGGTTAGAAGAATATCAAGTTAAATTAATATAATATCGATGTATCATTATACATGTACGTATGTATGTGTATGTGTGTACATGTAGGTATATGTATGTATATATGTGTGTATATGTATGTATATGTGTATATGTACATATGTATGTATGTATGTGTACACATATATGCACATATAAATAAATGTCAGGGGTAAATTGACACAAAAGTTAATGACTTCGTATTTACCACCTTCAAACATTGTATATTCTCACTTGTATTATAGTTAAACTTGTTTGGTTGTCTTGTATACATATATTGTTGTCAATGTTCTGAATAAACGTACTATCTAACTATTGCACTACCGCGCCCTACGTCCAAAATAAGTGTTTGTTGTGATATAGTTGTTACCGCTCGTTCACTGGAATTTGTTCCAACATGGCGGAGCCAGTGTTCGCCTTCCAGTTGCCAGATATTGACTTCCGCCTAAAAGAGAGAGTAAAAGATGAAATTGGTTAGACACGTCGTAAAAACCACATTTCACACCCAACTTCACGGCACCAAGTCACCGCAACAGAACCATAGTAGTCAGTGGTGTAGCCAGGGAGACTGCGATCTGCAATCGAAACAATCTTAGCTTGGCGTCGCATCGAATATGTGACATTGTTTGTTAATACAATTCCAGCCTACGAAAGTTGCCTTTCGAAGCATGCAGGTTGCTACGCGGCGAGTAATGGCGAGTGTTCAGGTGGATCATTGATAGAGTGTCTTCTTACTGAAACGCTGTGTTCTGTTTCGATCATTGTTATTGAGCGATATCGGGCTTATAATCTCATAATTTATATGAATGTTACTGCAGGAACGGTCCCATTTTCACCAGAACCACGAGTGACACAGTCCCTAATGTATAGAGTCAGGTTATAGTTAACAAATGTGTGGTTTATGTTTTGTATCCTGGGATACAAACTAGATGTACTAACTAAATCATCATGACGATGGTTTATGAGCTGAGAATGTATTTAGTAGACGCTACACTTGGCTTCTAATGGGGTCAACAAGTGAACAGTACTAACATGTACGCTTTGTAGTTGGACCCAATCTTCTGGATGTGCAGGTCAAATTTGGTGTCTACAAAGGGTTCTGTCGTCGAGTAGCAGTTGGTGACAGCGACGACACTGACGACGTCCTGAAAGTCGTAGTGGTTGTCCACCTTCACCTGAAACGTCGCAGCAACTCGGTGTTGACACACGACACATTGACAGTGCCTGGAGCACAGGCGCTCACCGCGCTTGGAAACATGTATCCATCCATAAAACGGCAAAAGAGGCCGTAGTATTATCTTTGTTTACTTACACATATACGCAGAAACACACACGTACAAACAAAGACACACACACACACACATACAAGCTCACGCTCATGCACATGTCACCGCACACGCACCCGAACACCCACACGTGCACGTACGCACACACACGCACACACACACACACAAGCGCGCCCACACACACACACACACACACACACACACACACACACACACACACACACACACACACACACACACACACAAGCGCGCCCACATAAGCACATGCACACATACAATTCATGTCGAAGTATTCCAATAATAGCAATAGTCGCAAACCGTTAACAATGACGACGACGACTACTATGATGACGACTAACTTCTTTGGCAATACGAAATGACACTTACTTTGCCCATGCCCGCGTGTGCGTGGCCTATTTTCACCACAACGGGAAACTTCGGTGTCACCAACTGAAATCACGAACGTTGCGTAATAAAATATCCATTTAACATAATATAGTCTTATAGTATGAATTGTGCATTAGCATCATATAAACATTGATGTTTCATTAATCCATAACTAAAATAATAATTATGAGATTATTTTTGGTAGATATATAACTTCGTGGAGTTCGAGTTAATGTCGACCAGTATAATGAAAGCAAATTATAAAAACACCTACAGGGACGTTACATTGTACGGCCTAAAACCATGTAAACAAAATGACGTCACTGATGCTCTACTTAACTGAACCTGGATGCATGGGACGTGTCTAACTCTAGATACGGGTAGAAATTATAATTCATTGCATTTTGGAATATGTGGAAACAGTTGAACGTAGGCCACCAGACGAAGTATCCCAAATGTCCATACCCTGCGTCTCCTCCCTTCCAACGTCCCCGGATGATCCTCATCTTCATCTCACACTACACCTCATGAATTGGGGGAATTCAACGACTAATAAGTTTAACCGCTTGTTCTGAACAAGCGCAGGCATTTTGACAAAATAATCCCCAAAATGACTAGAGCATTAGGCCTACTTGGTTAAGCAATAGAGTCCAAACCATATCTTAATAATAATAATAGGATAATTAGCAGTTTTGTAATAAGATCAAAGTACAAAAAATCGGTGATTTTGAATAAATGTTTTGCATGGGAATTCAACTTATTACAGTAAACGTCATTATGTGCCAATGCTTTATGTTTCATTCTGTTTCATAATCTTTATATAGCAATTAATACGAAATCGGTGGGTTGAATCACTGTATCTAAGCAAAGACTGCTATTAGCTATTTTCGCAACTCGAGTAATGTATTTTATGAAAGTTAATGAGAAAATTAATGACTCACTAATATGCTAACAGTAAACGTATTATCATCAAACATTCGTTGGCGTTGTTATTAATGTGGGGCGAGTTGATGCGCTCGATGCACATGTCTCCGGTCGTCATGTTTATCGAGCAATACCTGTATGATGTTCGTGTGCAGAAAAATAGATCACATTTCTCGCTCAACCGAAATATCTTACTGGCTTCCTAATAACGTCGCTTCCCGGATTTAACATTGATTGCCTTAATGTACGCATGCTGTAAGCAGACCCGTCACCTGCTATCTCTGTCGGTTGTATTTAATCACGTCTCTACGACAGCTGGACCTGCTCACGACGTCGTCCACTTGAGTCGATCAGACAAGTCGCACGTAGATTCGCGAAAATACGCTACCAGTACCGCTACACACATCGGTGTGTTGTATAATATCGAGTTATTTTCGAAATTATATTCCCTAATCCCAGAAAAAATACCCTACGTACTTCCGAAATATGATATATCAGCTATTTAAATGGAACACTTAACCGGTACTTCTTAAAATTAAATGTGAATACTTGTGGGTGTTCGTAAAACTACCTCCCAAAATAAATGAATTTTACTACGTTGATCTCAAACTTTCATGTATAGTAGGATAGACGGTCTTAGACACTGGTGTGGCATTTGTGACTGATGTAAATAGTTTCGTCTTAGATACTGATATTGTTAAATTGTGTGGTGTTGGACATTGGTGTAGATTATGTGGTCTTGGACATTGGTGTCGACCGTGATAGTCTTGGACAGTGATGTAATTAAACCATGTGTCATTGGACACCAGTGTAAACTATGTGATGTTTGACAATGATGTATAATCTTTGTGGTTTTATATTGCAAGTTGTAAATAACGATGTAGTATACACGGATGTAGAGCACATACCTAGGGTCACAGACATAGATGTAGACGTTGTGTTGTTGGACACTGTTAGAGACAATGTGATGTTGGAATGAGGATTCTGATACATGAAAATGCACAATGCGGGCTTACGTCACAGACATTGAGGTGGAGTGCGTACATTTTAGAATATCAAGTTTTACAAAACAACAACTATTAGGCCTACATAGAAGGTGTGCATCCTCATTCATACAAAACAACTAATCAATGCGTCTACATCCAATACATATGTAGCCAATAAATAAGTAAATATAGTGCTCAGATTATTACTACGCTGTAAGTCATTCCATATGGAGACATGAACATAAACTTATAGTCTGCTGCTACAACACTTGGCACACCTAACACCTATTTCCGCTTAACATGACGCATGCGCACACGCACTACATAGTCTCGAGTATCCAGACGCCGGGTGGTGACGTTCTCGTGCACCGCTCTCCAAGGCTGGAGTCAAAGTCCTGTTAATATGTAACGTGGTGGCCATGTTGGATGAGAAATCGGCAAGGACGAACATTGGCTGCCACTGTAAACAGATTACTATCTCCAAATTAATTAATTGAAAAGTATCAGAATGTAACGTTTAGTAATTGGTAGATTTGCAGAGTTCATTCGAACAGTGAGGTGGCGTGAGAGGCGCTGAAGAGGACCTACGTCCTACGCGGCAACTACGGCTGGTACGCGAGACTAGCAACAACATCATCACACTCATTACGACTAATGACCCGACACTGGCGGCAAGCTGAGCGACAGACGACACCTGCGACAGAGAGCCACACGTAGTTTTCCACTGAAAAGTGCGAGTGGGGTGGAAGGCACAGCGGATGGAGAGAAAGGGATCAATAGGGACTCGAAAATGTATGTCGAAAGTGGGGTGTCACATGAGGGGTGCCTAAATAGGGATGTTCTGCGTGGGATACCATGTGTGTGCTCTCCTCTAAACCTGCCTTTAAAGTGGTACACTGAGCTATGTGCCCTATAAGTGGTGCCCTGTGAATGTGACTCGTGTCCTGTGTATGGTGCCTTGTGAGTGGTGCCCTTTGAGTCGAGTCCTACGAATGGAACTAACTGAGCGTTGCCCAATGTGTGCTGCCTATTGTGAGTTGCTGTATGTTTGGTGTCGTCACTATGAAAGATGCTATGATGTGAGAGATGCCAAGAGGGATGTCATATGGCTGGCTTCGTACTTCCTGTTTTCCAAAGAATTGTCTGTATTGCATCAATAACCGTTGATCATCTCATAAAATCGATGCATTTCAATAGGTGTAATGTATCTATGGGGGATTATGACTAGATTTGACAGCAGTAATCCATATGATGATCAACGGTTGAAGAACCGGCGCAAATAAGGCAAATCAACATAAAACTTGCACATACGACAGGCGCTCATGCAGGAGTGTGTTCTAGATTCATGCCACATACATTCCGTTGTCACTTGCACTACGTTTCGTATGAATGCATCAAGATGGATACTACACAATTAAATGCATTATATTTGTTTCTATTCACACGTATTGATATTTGTTTTGTTTCTCTTTGTGAAACGTGTGTTAGCTAATGATGAAGCTACACCCAGTATTAACCAAACCAAAAGAAGCTTGCTCATTGGCGAATGAATGTTTGTGACTTAAGCGTATAGTCAACGCACGCAAAATTGGCACAGTTCAAGCTACTTATTAGCATGATAGTGAGACATACTTCCGATTCCGTCACCAGAACTTAATTATTGCATAGTGTTTTAACCGGTGTAATATTGTTCACGAGGTGTAACAAATAATTGTTTATAATTTTTCTTGGATATGTGTGTTAATCCGTTGATTGCTATGCAATTTACGACTACAAAACAGCCAAGTGTGCTGCATGACATGCACCAATTCTATTGAACATGCTAATTTGTCGAAAGTGAAGTGCTGCGACGTCTAATAAGACGGAACCGGAAAGACGTCAGCGAGTCAAGAGTGGAAGCAATGACAACACCGCAGTGGACGACGACAGAATGATGACACAACAGAACTTCGACAGGAAATGAATCATGCGCTGCTGTTGCTGCCATCTGGTGTCACTGCAATATGACTCGTCGATGATTTGGTGATTACTAAACGCCAGCGATGTCATCGTCCACGAAACAAATTGCTACGACATGGTACTCGTGCCTGGACACAATGCGTTTTTGTGCGTGACATATTAATCTGCCACAAATGATTAAATAAAAAAATGCGACAACAGACGTTAGGTCAAAGAATGTGCATTATAAATAAGTTTTATATATTATCATCATATAAACCAAGGCGACACTAGCACGAGCCCCACTCTATGCAATAAGCCCAATAACACGACACTCGCGTCTGCTCCGTCATGCATAAACCTCACTCAGCCATGTTTGATTAACGTGTCAGTTATACGGGTATCGATTACTTGGATTTTTACACTCTCGTCACGAACACCGACACTTATCAGCGGTAGATATTTGCGAAATAAAGCATTTCGTTATCGTCGTTTATAGGCGCCAACCGGATCGGTGACTCGGTGGCCAAATAGCTGGCTCTACAAGGACCCAACCAAGTCAGGGGAGCCTATTGGGAGAGAGCGTCTTGCTACACCTCCACGCACAAATGGCCTTCTGATGTGCAAAAAAGGTTAGGTTTAGGGTTAGGGTTAGATTGAAGGTACTTTTGACAAGGTTGACTGGTGTTTACATGCATTTGTACGTGGAGAGTTAGCAAATAGCCATCATCATCCTACTGGATCCTACCAGCTGGCAAGGTTCACGCGGATCATTTGTACGTGGAGAGGTAGCAAATAACCATCATCATCCTACTGGATCCTACCAGCTGGCAAGGTTCATGCGGATCGTGTCAACATACATCCTTACAAGGGTTCGGTGAGCTTGTAATTTCCACAAAGGTATTACGGGCAAGCAAGATCCACGAGGATTCTCTCAGCTGTAAAAGTGCACACCAATGTTCCCGTTTTATTGTCGCGCAATCGAGTACCGTGGACACGTGACAGGAAGAAGCAGACGGGCCGAGCGCGTGCGCCACTCAACTCAGTGTCGGATCACGGGGTTCTAACGAGAAAGTGAAAGTGAACTCACCCACATATTACTCACCATTTCCTTGTGGTTGGGGTAATACGACTGATCGATGAGCGGGAAGCGGTCGGCTCCCACTCGTTTTTGGATGCGAATCAACTGAGCGAACTACAGCAAGCAGGATCTTGTTTCAAATTGTTTGTGAACTCAGCACACACAGCATATTTACCGTATTGATTAAAGTGTCACCAGCTCAATTTCGTGGGTTCGTGTCTTAATGAAAATAGTCGTGTTACATCACAATTCACAATACAACACGTTTAAACGTTATACGAAACCTAAGTTTTGCGGATAAAAATAACTACTTTCTAGTTTTGTTATCAAGAGGAAATATGTAAGGAAGGAATAAATGCTTCCTGCTATTTCAATAAACTCTTTAAACGTCAACTTTTATATAATTTGGATATCCCCAATTTACGCTATTTCATAATAAATCATTGACATTCTTGATTGCTTCCATCACCGAATGATTGCAGTATCATTAGGCGTGCGAAATAGCATCAATACGAATGGGTTATTCGCGATATTTATTACACACGCATGCAATTAGTTTTATCCAATACCGGAGCGCAGTTATAAGCCTAACTTCGTACTCGAACGAGAGCGATTTCGACGGAACCAATTGTGTTGACATTATGACGCGGTCATCGAGTGCAGGTGACCTTTCAAAAAGTGGCAGACGGCGATTTAATAAAATTTCGAAATGTCTGAATTTGCACAGTTTCGCGGTACCCGTTGACATTCTCGACGGTTCACGTAACCGAATGGCAGCGGACTGCTTCGACACAGAACATCGTCCACAACTTTTAATTTGCAAGAATCATTAGTGTGAAATAAATACAAATGAGTTCTTCGCGATATCTATTAGGCACGCGTGCAACATTCTGTAACAAGTAGTGGGGTGAGTTATGACTTCGTAATAGCGTAGCTGCGCGATTATGTAGGAATTAATTTTGATGATATTATGACGCGGCCATTGCGTGCAAGAGACTTATAAAATGTGGCATACGAACATCTAATAATGTGCGGAGTTGTTCACGTTTGATTGATGCGATTATTTATTCTGCTCGGCCACTATCTCGGCCGATTCTAAACAAAATAATGCAAGCTAGGGCAATATAACAAATATTGTACTTACTTGCTATTTAGTTTAGTGAATAATTGCAAATATTCGTAATGCAGTATTGCATTTTTCTTTTACTACTTGTAAACAACACAGCAAATACATTTGCAATACCTTTTCGCACATAGCGTATATTATTGTAATATCTGCTAGGTAAACAAATATGTTGTTATGTTCAATATGTTTTTTTCAATATTGGATTGCAGTGACTTATTGAGAACACTTACGATCCAGGGTTTGTCGAGAAAGTTATAGATGGAATGCAGTGAGTTAATACTTGGAATGCCGCCATAGTTCAGACCGAGGATAATGTTCTTCCAGTTTTCGTTCGCGTCACGCACGTGTTGTCGGACCAACACAAAGTCTGGCTTGAATGACCTACAAAACAGCGCTTCTACCGTTCAGTGTCGCACGACACGATTATTGTTATATTAATACGCCTTCCATTAAAAATGTGCATTTCGTTTCCATGTAGCCAACAATTTTGAGCAATTCACTTTTGATGAGTTACACAATGATTGCGTCAAATGCTTTCACCTCTGTTGGATGAAGAGTGAACGTTTAATTAGGTAATGGTTTACACAGGATCGTAAAATCCTAGCCTACAATGTTCCTACCACATACACCTGCCTGCATATATGGAACAAAATACATGTTTTAGACTTTAACAATAATATGCTATATTATAATAATTACATCAAATATAATAAAAATTACATTTTCACAGATTAACTAAGTTGCTTCGTTATCCAAAACGTTAGATAGTCCGATGTTTTGATAATCCGAATGTGAGCTATTTCAGTACGTCTTAGGTTTGAATTATGTATAATTTGTTCTTTGGGGACAGTTGTTTAACATTTGCTTCGAATGGAAAAGAAGTAAACTGTCAATTATTGCGGTGAATATAGTGGAGATAAAGAACCATAGCAATATCAAGTTGAACCCAATCTAAATGAAAATGTAGGTCTGCGTGTATTAAACACAACGGTGGACAGTATGCCAAACTTATTCCATTTTTTGTAGACACAGCGTGTTCTGAATTGAGTTATGCCAACATCCAGTTACCCTACTTCCCATACATTGCTTTCTGTAATGACAAGTAGCAATAATGGGGCAAAAGAAATAAACTTATAACGGGTAGGCGCTATAACGTGAAGTCGCTATAACGGAAAATGGCTATAACGGGACAACAGCTGTGACGAGAGGTGTGCAAAGACGTCATTGCTGTGGTAGTCTTACTAAGTATGCACCTGTGATACCCGAACTCACAATGACTTAAACTTCTAAAGGCAGCTGAGTGTCCCAGTGAAAACGTCTCATTGTTATTAATTGTAGCATGCACACCAATAGAAGTACAGTGCAGCTACCGACATGGGTGTGGTCAGTAATGTAAAGCACGTCGCGGCGCAATAGTTACTCAATAGAGACAGAAGAGTTACGAGGGATGTGTCGCTTGACCTGTTCCCGCGTCCATACTTTGATGTATTGAAATCGCAATCAGAAACACGCGATGGGCTATCACCACGAAGTATCATGATTCATGAATGTCGTATACTGTGTATCTTTTCTAAAATATATATCGTTGGAGTTCCGGCATCTAATTAAGCTGTGCAGATGTATATTATAGCAAACCTGCTGTTGGCGTTCACCCTTGTCGTCAATCAGAGAAATAACTATTTCAAAGTCGAACGTGATATGTTTTATAACCGCCACCAGCTATTATTGTAGACCGTGTCACCACCACCGGACGCTAAAGCCAGCGATGGCACCGCCGTATGACGTCATCATACACAGTGTCACCATTATATGACGTACGTTGTACCAGTACGTCGTGTCACCACTACATTGTGTCACTATCAGTGACTTCATTACGCGTCGTTCCAACGCCACTAGTCGTTTATAGGATGCCACCGCCACCATGTGTACATGTGCATTGCTCACCTGTCAGCCATTTTGTGCGAGTAATTTGTTAGTGATACGAGTCAGTCTGAAAACACACGGGACATTTCGGGGCCGGAGTGTTCAAGAAACAACATGTAATAATCTACGTCTTGATACATGTTGCAATAGTCAAATAATAATTGACATTGGAAATAATACAAAAACTCCTTAATGCAAATGTTGGTTAAATTATTGATAATTTGTAGTATTGTCGATAGGTTGATGAATGATTGTCTAGAATTCTACTTAAACATAATACTGTTAATATGATTACTATGTGAATACAACGTCTAATGAGGGATGTCATCATGTTCATAATGTTCACAATCAATCTTCGACATTGGAAAATCGAATAAACGTCGACCGCAATAAGTTGAAACAAAACAAAACCGTTCTTCAATAGAACTCTTGTTTTTCAGCAGATAAGACATTTTGTTGTAGATCACCCTACCGAACCAGGGGGCGCTGCTGATTACACCAGTCTCAGTGGTTCTCGTCATATATATTTGGATGCGTCTATAGAATGTCCACATTACACTGGCTATAATTGTTACAAGTTGAATTTTATCATTACTATCCTCCTTGGGATAACTGAATAGTCTTTTCTGGGCTAAATGAATAGTAACTTCGTCTTATCCTTGGGCTAAATGAATAGTGACATCGTCTCCCCTTGTGCATGCATGAATATGAATGAATAATAACATCGTGTCTGGAATAAGGGAACAGTGACGTCATCTTCCCCAAGACGTGTGTTGTTGGCGGCTGCACGTAACAAATGCACCGTAAATTCGAGCTTAAACCTCAACCGTGCCGTTTCCCTCGAGCATGCTCCGTCGTCTAGCCGTATAGGTCGCTAGGTTCTCTCATTTATTTCACGACTGGTCGACCGCAATGGCTCATCCACATGAAGTCAGTCAGCATTGGCCATTTTGATGGTTAATTCATTCATCAGTCCGTTTTTATCGGCCCCTGTGATCAACATGTAGTCATTTTATATTTATAACCAAAACGGCGTTTTGACTACGAAATACCGATTCAAAAGCTCGGTACTATTCTTGGAATTTGCATTGGTATAATCGAATGTTTCTGTTTTATTGATGACATGCGAGCATATACGACACAGGGAGGACGACGGTGTGTGACTGATAGAAGTGAGCGGATGCAATTCACAATATGAGACTAGGTATGAATGCGTTAAACAACAAAGTAAGGTGACTAATAGATCCACAGGATGCGGACAATTCGCAACTCTACATTGTTCCCGAGGGCAGTGACTCGCTTCGTATAGAAGAGTACGCACATTAGTACCCCGTAAGAAAATAACCCCTTGTATCTGCAATACGAGTGTTCGCAGCAACTGTTTAGACCCATTTTCAAAACAGCACCTCCATTTGGGGATCATTTGACCATTCTTGCATTCTTTGACAAGTTCACTTTCCCTCGTTTTCTTTGTAAACTAACGCGCCTCCCATACAGTCAGTCGGATACTGTCCCCTCTGACGTTATCAATGACAGGAGGTAAACAGAGACTCACCTGACGACACGCGTGCCGTTGCGTGTTACTTGGATGTCAACGACTGTGCCAGTGGTAGTGTACGACGCCAGGTTGATCATGTCGAACTCCGCCTGGGTGCAAGGAACCAGTAGACTCATTAATCTGTGATCGCCTAACCAGGACACGTAGAACCAGAACTGATTATGCTCTCGTTTTGGCCGGAGCTTGGCGCAAGCAAATCACAACGATTCTTTCCATTTTCCTTGGGAAATGGAATACCCAGCAAACACATAACGTTCTGCGAACGTTAGCACAATGTTATATTTAGGTTACGGAATTATGTTTTTCATATATGATGTTTCACGGTGGTAAACAGGTTTTCTACACCATCAGTGTTAACGCCGTATTGGGAAATAAACAGTGTTTATTACATGTGCTAATAGTAGGAACGTTCGCAGAACGTTCGTGGAACGTAACTCTTCAATAACGTTATGAGAACGTTACAAGAACGTTCTTCTTCTTTTTGCGTTTGTCTACTGCCTAGACTTGCAGAGTGTTGTTGAGCAGCCACTCTCGGGTCGCCAGGTCCAGAATGTTCTGGCATAATGTTTGAAGAAAGTTCGTAGAACATTCGTGGAACGCAGCGCTCCAATAACGTTATGAGTATGTTACTATTAAGGTTCTCGGAACGTTAAGAAAACTTTCCAAAAGACGTTCTAACGTTATCGTAACGTAAAACTAACGTTCTGGGGTCGTTCTAGGGTCGTTCTGGGGTCGTTCTGGGATCGTTCTGGGAATCTGTTTTGTTACACCAATAAATGTTTAAGAAACTATTTATTCTACTTGGAGTGTCTTCCTGTTTCTTTGCGTTGGGTAAAATCGTTCTGGTGGCCATTTTGCCGTTCCTGCACTATTATATTTATTTTTATTATAAAGCGTTTATAGAGCGCCGTGGCCGTGTGTCCGGATAACACATCTGCTCAAAGGCGCTGACAATCGTAGAGTATAAGTAAAATACATTAAATGACCTAAAATATATTAAATGAAAATATTAAATAGAAATGTAAAGAAAATTATTTAAAAGTAGCATATAAAAATTACATAAAATGTCAGTAAAATAAACATGAATAAAATATATATATATATATTTACAAGTGTATATATATATAATTAAAATGAATTAGCCGTTTAAATACCTAACATAAATACTGTGCTTAAATAAAATTAAAAAAAATCATATAATATGCTAATTAAAAAAATAAAATAATAATAAATAAATAACTGCATCCTAAGTACATAACCGAATGTCAACATTGCACAAATGTCACTGATGCATATTGCAAAGTTCTTTGAAGGTCTGTCGAAATAAATGTCTTTAAGAGTGATTTGAAAGTGGCAACGCAGTTTGCATGCCTGACTGCATGAGGCATGGCATTCCACGGGATTGGGCCAGCCACCGAGAAGGAACGACGGCCATAATGTTCAAGATATCTCTGAACAGTCAGCAGACCTTGTTCGGCCGATCTAAATGATCTGGTCGGCGTGTAGGATGTCACGAGCAATAATTGTTTATTTAATTTGGTAAACTGCCAATGTTTTGTACAGAAATCTTTCCATTTCGATTACAGAGTGCATTTTGAGTTGACAATTTGCGTAGAAACACGAAAAAGTTAAAAAAAAAAAAACTATTTACGTCTCTCAAATGCACAGTTTGTCACGAATGTTGTGAAACAACATTTCAGAATAATCTATTACAGTTATCATCCGTCACATTGTCATTGTAGGAAATCATCTATCACAGTTCTATCCACAAGAGGGCGGTACCTTTGTATCGTTATGAAGCTCTTATTTACAATAGAACCGTTAATAAATTGGTAATATATTATAAAGGAATGTTGTTGTATTTGTAATTATTATTCACAGTAAACAGTCAATGAGAGATTTTGTCATATTACGTGATAGTTATAAGATGTAATCGGC
The DNA here is from genome assembly GCA_020002185.1 of Paraescarpia echinospica. Taxonomy (NCBI): domain Eukaryota; kingdom Metazoa; phylum Annelida; class Polychaeta; order Sabellida; family Siboglinidae; genus Paraescarpia; species Paraescarpia echinospica. The sequence continues at coordinate 58,338,244 of CM034539.1, read as the reverse complement.
TGAGAACTGAAGGAAAGAATCAAATTATTAGTTAAGTACTTTGGGGATAGGTAGCGAAAATCACTAGTTCTTGTTTACGTTTCCCGGACTTCTGTGGTTTCACGTGTCCGTTTCCTCTGGATGTTTGAAAGTTCCAGGGCGTTTGACGTCACCGCAAAATATGATTTTGATTGGTCGATGTTAAAAAAGCCATACGGAGAGAGTTTAACATCTGGGCAGTGTGCGGTAGTGGTGTAGCCGAGAAGGTCGCGTCCGAGTTAGTAAAGATGTAGTTATGAAGTTAGCCGGGCAGATGGCCCTTGATAGTTTAGAAATGTTACAATTTATTTAGATAAAGTTTCGTTATGTTTATATAGAGAGCGATGAATATGTCCAAAAGGAATTTTAGTTGGTTAAATTTAGTTGTAAGACATGTGATCAACGAAGTCAGCTTGAGCCTTGAGCCTCGGCGTCGTCATCCCGGTGTGCGTCTCGCAAGAATATGAAACCTACCAATATACAAACACATCGAATCTACTGAAATCTACGAACGTTCGTACGACTACAATACGATTGAAATTGTTTTGTAATATATTACCACAGAATTACGTTCAGTGAATATTTAGATGTTTGGCCACGAATTATATTAATGGTGGCTATTTTATCGTAAACATTGTATAAATTATTCGCCGTACTCGACGTAAAGTCTAAAGATTTGAAGTGTTTAAAATTTTACTGTGTAACGGTATGTTATCAGTCGTGATGTAATTTACTTTAAGAATGTCATTAGCACGTGCGCTCGCGTCGTTCTGTCTGTTTACGTTCTCTCTCTATATGTATACATATAATATTATATATATATAGAGAGAGAGAGAACGTAAACAGACAGAACGACGCGAGCGCACGTGGTCGTTAGGGTCGATCGACAGGATTTGTATGAGTGTGATTCATAATAATTAAATTGTGTTAAACTTATTCAGGTTGTTTGTCGTATTTTATTTATATATCTGCCAACGATAGGAACTGTCAAACGAATCCGTAAATCACTATTCAATTTCTCGTGTGTCACCATCAGTACCCCTAGACAAAACGATCCGCGACACAGAAATTGTGACACAGTTGCCATCAAGCGACAAATCGTGTGTACACACAAAAAACAAACCAACAAATAGTCGCCAGTCGTCCATTTTGAATTTGTAATCAAATTACGGCAACGTGATAGGATGATTGACGCCACTGTTGGGGAATGTCAGTTATCAGCAGGCCATTAACTAAAGGAGGAAATTTAGATTGACATCTTGAACGGAAATATACAGAAAAAGAGACAACTGAGCTGACAATATTAAGCGAGTCGTACGGTTACAACAGTCGGCATTACGAGATTGGCATTGTGTGGGCTCCGAGTACGGATAATTAACTATTAACTACACACGCCTGGTTGTGTGCAAGAGCAGATACGACGGACGGACGGGCGCCATTGATTTCTTGCGCAAACCCGCTAAAAATGATTGCCGGCAACCGAACCAGGGGAGCGATCAATCTCCCGGATCAAGTGCCTGCGTAATGTCGGTCGAGCGCTAGGTAGCACGTGAAAAAGTTCACTGCCGATTCGATTACAGCACAGACTGTGTCAGATCGATGCAGGTTCGAGTGTTGCACAACCGACCAAATTTTATTTAATTAAGCCAACCCGATATCTTGCCGTAACAACTTGTTTAAAAAAACTTATTTGAACACATTTTCGGATAGTAATTTATATGAAATGTGTATACAATGCCGTTAAACTTGCTTACTAATCCAGTCGTTTAATAAATGTGCTGGTCTTCCAGTCCTATCCGTTTATCTGGTGTGCTAGTCAAATAATCCACCTAGCGCTCTAGTTTAAACATCAGCGTTCAACTGTGTTGGTTTTAATTTTCAATTAAATTAAACTGTCTTCACTGGGAGGAAACGTCACATGCTAGAGTACCGTCGGTCACTCGTTTAGGTATACATTTCTTTGGTCATTTGTGGAGATTGAACGAACCCTAATTAAACAAAAATGTATTGTCATTAAGCAATAATCAAATATCATGTTAACGGCATAGCAGACAACGTTTGGCGTTGGATTGAATAAAGTGAATATATTTCATACTATAGAGGGACTGTTTTTATATAAATTTGTTAAAACCAAAAATTAAATGCTCCTGAACGACGGGCTCAAATAGGATCGACAGTCCACGTAAATGACGGGTTGGCTGCAATTGGACGACACAAGCCAACAACGAAGCTGAAGCCGTGTGGATGCGATCTACTCACCTGTTCGACTCGTAGGTCCCAGTCCCCGAACAACTTCTTGCCCTTGAAGTACTTGCTCCTGTTAAATCAACACGGCTTCAGTTAAACACATAACATTCGATCGTAACGAATGAGTACTTTAAGCCTGCAGTTCGACTAAGTAGTTGGCTTGACGGGGCTCCGTTATGGGAAAATAACACGGTTGCAACGTAACGACTTCAACTAATGCGATTTACTGACAAGCAGCAATGTTAGTTGTCATATAAAACGTGCCCCAGGGACGGGTCTGCGTCATGTCTATTGAAAGGGTACAGGCATGTCACAGCGGTCGTACGTGTGTGCGTGCGCGCATGTGTGTGCATGGGTACGTGTGCATATGCGTGTGCGCACATGTGATTGTGTACATGTGCATGCGTATGTGTGTGTTTGTTTGTGTGTGTGTTCGCGCGTGTGTGTGTGCGTGCGAGCGAGCTAGCGAGTGAGTGAGTGAGTGAGTGAGTGAGTGAGTGAGTGAGTGAGTGAGTGAGTGAGTGTGTGTGTGCGTTTGTGTGTGTATGCGGGTGTGCGTACTTGTGTGTGCGCGTTTGTGCGTGTGTATGTATGTGTGTGTGTGTACGTGCGCGCGCGCGTGTGTTTGCGTTTGTGTGTGTATACGTGTGAGTGCGCGCGTGTATGTGTGTGTGCGCGCGCGTTTGTGCGTGAGTGTATGCACGTGTGTGTGGGTGTGTGCGTGGCCCTGTGCGTGTGTATGCCACTCACCAGTCTGTGTGCCGTTCGTCTATGACGAGGATGGAGATACAGCGGTCTCTGCTGAAGCCGGACTTCTGGGACGACGAGAACAGACCTCGAGTCGTTCCCTGGAGCACACACACAGAGGTGTCTACTCGGCCCTCCATCCGACACACTACTACGTCATGTAGTAGTAATGACACGAGTAAGGAATTAATACGCAATAGGCGCCATTTTTTTCGAAACATTGTATAATGTGAGATAAAATGTATTGTGTTTTGCGTATGCAATAACTTGTTCTATAGATCTTTTAAGCCGACCCCCAACGACGAAAACAAATCGTTGTCCTCATTAATGCTGTAATGTCCCACATAGAAACTGGGTGAAAGACGTGTTTTTGTTACTCGATGTGTATATTGCTCCAGGAGGCTGACATTGACCTGGGGGTCGTAAGTCCTGGAGGCCAAGACTGACCTGCAGGTCGTTGCCCCAGGAGGCTAACATTGACCTGTGGGTTGTTGCTCATGGAGGCTAAGACTGACCTGGGGGTAGTAGCTCCTGGAGGCTAAGACTGACCTGCAGGTCGTTGCTCCAGGAGGCTAACATTGACCTGTGGGTCGTTGCTCATGGAGACTAAGACTGACCTGGGGGTAGTAGCTCCTGGAGATTAAGACTGACCTGCAGGTCGTTGCTCCAGGAGGCTAACATTGACCTGTGGGTCGTTGCTCCTGGAGGCTAACAATGACCTGCGGGTCGTTGTTCCTGGAGACCAAGACTGACCTGCGGGGAGCCTAAGACTAACCTGCGGGTCGTTGCTAAGACTAACCTGTGGGCCGTTGCTAAGACTGACCTGTGGGCCGTTGCTCCTGGAGGGCGAGCTGGGAGCGCTGGGAGACGGACCCTTCCTAGACAGGTTGTAGGCGGCGAGATGCTCCTGCTGCAGACTATCGGCCAGTTCCCCCTGCAGGTCGCCGGAACTAAACCGTCTCTGGAACACACGCGTTCACTCGTCAAGTTTGGCACTTCCTGGAATACTGACAACGTGCAAGCCTACCTGTGTACTGGTTGTCAATTTACATAATATAAGTGTTTTAATCAAATTAACCATAGTTGTTATGTACTCAGATTGACAGAAGACAAACGATTCATTCGGGTCACAAGTCATTGATTGAAAGGAAGACAAATGTTTCAGTCGGGTCACAAGTCATTAATTGAAATGAAGACAGATGATTCAGTCGGGTCACCAAGTCATTGATTGACAGGAAGACTGATGAGTCAGTCGAGTCACCAAGTCATTGATTGAAAGGAAGGCAGATGACTCAGTGGGGTTGCCAGGAAAAGAGATAACTCAGTCGCGTCACCAAGTCATTGATAGACAGGAAGACATACGATTCAGTCTGGTCACAAGTCTTTGAATGACAGAAACATAGATGATTCAGTCGGGTCACAAGTCATTGATTGACAAGAGGACATATGATTCAGTCGGGTCTTCAAGTCATTGATTGACAGGAAGACAGATGATTCAGTCGGTTCACCATGTCATTTATTGACAGGAAGTCATATGATTCAGTCAGGTCACCATGTCATTGATAGACAGAAAGTCATAAGATTCATTTGCATCAACAGTTGACTCGGTCGCGTTACCACCAAGTCATTGGTTGACAGGAAGCCAGATGAATCAGTCACATCACTAAGTCGTTGATTGGCATGTCACGACCGACGACCAGAGCATGTCTTAGGAGAGGGAAGTAATCAAAATAATATAAATTTTCCGACAAACTAAGTAATAATCCTTTTAAAATGTGTTTCCAACAGGATATCAAAATGATCATCAGTTGTGCGTACAAGGTGTATGCATCATTCATTGTCTACGTACTTGCAATTAATTAATATAATATTTAAATGTGGGTACATATAATGTCAAAGCAATTCATTATTTAACTAGACAGACACATACCCACACAAACATACAACAACACGACCACAGACACATGCATACATTATATACATGCATACATAATTACGTATACTTCGTACTTACATATATAGATGTACGTACATAAGCACACAAGTTGGCCAGTATGTATATACATACCTATGCATACATACGTACGTACGTACGTAAGTACTTGCACACAAACATACATACACACACGCACACACATACATATACACACACACATACAGACAGACAGACACACATACAGGCACATATGCATACATATGTTGCAGACTATGTCTATATATGAATGTATCATATGATCTACTATTTATAGTGATACTATCGCACTCAGCACGGATGTGTTTTTAAAACAACGACAGGTATTTGATAAAAGCAGGCTAGATACAAACGAAATTATTTTGTGCATTCGGTTAGCCAATTTCGTCCTTGTTTGTTTGCCATCTAAAAGGGAATCTGGGTGGAAATCTTGTTAAATCTATGTGGTCGTGAATATTGATGTAAAAGTGCGGCCTGGGACACTGATGTAGATTATCTGGTCTTGAATACTCATGCAGCCTAGACTGCGTGGACTTGGACACTAATGCGGACCATGTAGTTTTGGACATGTAGGTTATGTTGCCTTTGAAAATGATCACACGCACGTACGCATCACACACTCACGTACGCACGCACGCACGCATGCTCGCACCACATACACACACAGACACACACATACACACACACACACACACACACACACACACACTCACACACACACACCACACACACACACCACACACACACACCATACACACATCACACACACACACATACACACATACACACACACACACACACACTACACTCACACACACACACACACACACACACACACACACACACACACACACACACACACACACACACACACACACACACACACACACACACACACACACACACACACACACACACACACACACACATACACACATACACACACACACACACACCACACCACACACACAAACACACACCACACACACACACCATACACACACACACGCGCGTTTGTTTTGCATTACACACATCACACCACACACATACACACACACACTCACACACACTCACACACACACACCACACACACACACCACACACACACACCATACACACATCACACACACACACACACACACACACACACACACACACACACACACACACACACACACACACACACACACACACACACACACACACACACACACACACACACACACACACACACACACACACACACACACACACACACACATACAAACACAGTATTATTAGTCAAGAACTCATACGTTGTTTGTTCACTTACCTTCAGATAACTCATTCCTGTGGAGAAGTTGTCCTTGAAGTTTGTGAACGACGACATTTTGCTAGTTGTGGTCGGCTGGGGCAAATCAAATTAGCTATGTTCGGCTAAAGCAATTATATGGCGATTTGTTGGCGACACTAATGTATGTGTCTGAAGGAAATCGTCGCACTTAAAGTCGAACTTGATTACGTAGCGACGTTACACGTGTCGTTTTCTCCATCTCCATCTCACTAAACGTTGTTTTCCGGAATAAGATTATCGATCCGGAAGCGAGAGTGTTGAGGTTGGTCTGACGTTTAGTTGAGCTGTATTGTCTGGCGTCGTCGGTCGACATCAACAACACAACAGTTGACGTATCAAACACTCGACAGACACAGCCGTGCCGAACCCCCTCCACAGGCCCGAGTCTGTAGGCTGTCCTCAGGTAGAGGTCCGTGTTCCGTCCCTCGCACTGCCAGCCGCACCTCGAAGTAGGCCAGCGACGACGACCCGCAGGAACACACGACGTCACCCAACACAACTCAGTAGATGGTTGGCCCAGTGCAGACCTTCGTCCCCCTTGTTCACACCGCGTCGGTCTGCAATCAGAGGGCGACCAAGTTGGTTAAATCAATGGTAAATGCAGCTAGATACAGTCGGCATACGAAGTGAATTTGTCGGGACGCGTTAACGGCGGTGCCGGGCTTCGCACGACGACTGTCGCCCGAACCCTCGGCGGGCGATCGATTCTCTCATCACTCGGACGGTGGACGACGCGCTGCTTCATCCAACACACGTTGTCAGTGTGGCGGTCTGTCGTGGGCACGCACGCGCACTTACAGAGCACCCGCACGCACACGCACACCCAAACACACTTGTCTACATGTGACGCTGACTCATTTACGTGCGTGCAAGCATGTGTGTATGTATGTCTATGTCTATATATTAATTGGCAAACATCCTATGTGTGTGTGTGTGTGTGTGTGTGTGTGTGTGTGTGTGTGTGTGTGTGTGTGTGTGTGTGTGTGTGTGTGTGTGTGTGTGTGTGTGTGTGTGTTTATGTGTGTTTATGTATGCATGTGTGTATGTGTGTATTACGTATGTATGTATGTATTATGTGTGTGTGTGTGTGTGTGTGTGTGTGTGTGTGTGTGTGTATGTGTGTGTGTGTGTATGCATATATGCACCGTGTGTGTGTGTGTGTATTCGTGTATGTGTGTATGCAAGTATGTGTGTGTGCGTATGTGTATGTATTCGTGCGTGCGTGTGTGTGTGAGTGTGTTAAGGTTCGTGTGCGTGATGCGTGTATGCATATATGTACGTATGTACTTAAGTGTATGTATTGCAAGGAAGCTTCGGGTCCCTGATAGCGTAAATTCCAAGAAATCAATATATTTGAAAAGTAAACTCACAGCTATACAAGCGGGCTACACAAACGAAAACTTATTGGACTCTTGATAAACATATGGTTTACTTGCTGTCTGGAACCGTGCATGGATGTACTTTCATATGGAAGAATGGTGACATGTATTCGTATGATTGTGGACGGTAATTAAGGTATGCCGGTAATTGTATGTGTTTACAAGCATATTTCCATGCATGTTCACACTGCGGAAACTGTCGAAAACACGTTAATCATCCAAAAGAGTGACCGCTGAACGCACTGAGCAGAAAAAGATATGATGGAGGCAGACTTTTTGTGTTCAGTGTTCAATAGGGTAAGGCAATGTGTTCACAGGGTATGTACTTCAGACGATGTTCACTAATGTCAGACGATTGCAAGGAATGCTTACGTGTGACAATCGCATATGGATATATACTGTTTAAATTGCGTAATCGATATGACGCTGCGAATCAACCCACGAAATCGCCTCAATTCACTTTAATCTGGACATAAATGTGACTGCGAACGGTGGCACAGACTCGTCGACAGGTCACAACGTGTGACATCAGTGAACACATCGTATGACCTCAATGAACACTTTGTCTGACCTCAGCGAACACATCGTCTGACATTAGTGAACATATCGTCTGACCTCAGTGAACACATTGCCTTACCCTGTTGAACACACACTATGTCCTCGTTGAACACTGAACACAAAAAGTCTGCCTCCACTGAATGGAGCCATAGGTTGTTTCGTCTGAATGAACAGTCTAAATTATCAACCCTTGCAGCTAAAGTAGCCGACAGGCTTCGCCACTTAACAAATACGTTCAACTGCACCAATCCCAAACGAATCCGACAGAGCTTTCGTCCTATTGAATAGTGAGGCATTCTCTAGAAGGGGCCAGTGGCAGCCGCGCCATGGTGGCGTTGTGTTCGATTTACCTCGAAGCGATGTCATAATTGACAACAGCAGAAATTAAATGGTAAACGGGAAAGATTGTAAGATCGCAATACAACAATGCTAACAACGGTTGCCCTTGATTTGTTGTTTCAATTGTGGGTGTAAGCTAGTAAGATATATGAAATATGACTTGCAACTCGCACGTTACTATAACAGCATTGCGAAAATAGAATACATTACAACGTGTAAACATTATTTAGCACGTTTTATACTCCAGAACTAGTCGCATACATGTTGTTGAATTGCAATCAACAAAATCAACACAGACGAGCAAAGGCTTTGGTGTTTTGTACACACGATCCACGATTATAAAACAGAGATTGCAATCTTGACCATTTTGTATTATGAAGTCAACCGTCTGGATATCAGTCCTGCTTGGCACCCACCGGAAGTCCGGTATTGGCGCTGAGCTTGGGAGATTACACGAATAATCGGCATTGTCCAAATACGCTTCTTTTAGATAACATTCGACCATGTTTCTTGCTACAGTGAAACACGATATCCTATAAGCAATCGGGTGCTTAGAAACACTCGAAGAATCCTGCTGTTTCAGCTGCGTGTACATTGAGCAGATATAGCGTAGTCATTATCTCAATTGAAAAAAGGCTGCGTGGTTGTAGGTGACATTTAGAACAATTTGACACAGAACGAACACACCAGAGAAGTACTTAAGCTTCTAAATATAGCTCAACATAAATTCAGAGACAGCACTGTATTTTGGGGATATACGTTCTGTATCTGTATTTTGACTGGCAAAATGTCCTATGGACACATCACGCCAGTGCGCATGGTGGCTCTTATGGATTAATTTTTTACATGTTGGGCTAGGCTAATCTGGAATGAATTCAGTGACGTACTTGATACAATGCTTGGAGGTAGAGAATTCCACTCTTTTATTGTGACTGGGAAAAAGCTGTTTCCAAATATGTTTGTCGAGTGCCTGATTTGTACTAACTGTTTATTATGTTTACGTGAGCATCTGGTGTTGCGTTTGGTGTATTGATCTAGTGGGATATCTATGAGGTTATGTTCCATTTTATATAATATGCTAAGTCTTTGGGTTTTTCTTCGTGATTGGAGGGTGTCCCACTGGAGATCTTTAAGGAGTTGTGTTACCGTTCCAGGCTCTCTAGAATAGTTGTTCTTACAAAATCTGGCGGCTTGTCTCTGGGTTCTTTCTATGAGTTTGATATTTCTTAGGCAATGTGGATCCCATGATGCTGACGCATATTCAAGTATGGGGCGGACAAGGGTTGTGTAGGCTATGGACTTGATTTGGGTTGGGCATTTATTTAAATTTCTTCTAATCATTCCCAATGTCTGTTGTGCTTTTTTTGTGACCGAGTTGCTTTGTATTGTCCAATTTAATGTATTTGATATATGTATGCCAAGATAACAGTGTGATTCAACAGATTTAAGTTGTTGTCCGCAGAATGTGTAGAGATTTGGTGTCGGTTTTCTTGAGGCTATTGTCATTGTATAACATTTAGTGGGGTTGAATTTCATAAGCCACGTGTGTTGCCATTTCTCAAGTTTGAGCAGATCGTTTTGGAGGACAGATGTGTCTTGGTCAGTTTTAATCGGTGAATATAACAGGCAGTCGTCTGCTCCGTTTACAACAATACGTTCACAGTATATTCGACTCTAGCTCTAGTAATTGTATTAACTTAATTTTAATAACGTTTTATGTTATCCATTTTGCGAGCAGAATATATCTCATTTTCATTAAACGTTATAAGCAATTTTCGGGGCGTTTACTTCTTAAATGTACTATAATATTATTCGTACATATATAAAGAAACGAAGACACATCCATGGAATGTTAATGCGCATCCATCTTGTTGGGAGACAAGAGGCACGTTGCCGCTGCCGCCGCGATAGATATGTTATCTTCCTTTTGAAACTGCAGTAGCTCCATTGTTGTTAACTTAATATTCTCCTTAATGTTGCCCAGCAGACGGTAATGAGGGATGGTTGTGTCCGAAGTGTCTGTGTCTGTCTTATTTTGTCGACTGCGTGATGTCACTGCATGATCTGCTTCTTCGCGAGGTGGGGAAGGACCTCAAATCCATAAATCTTTGCAACTACACAATGTACAAAACACAACCAAAGTTGGCAGAAAGCTGTTAAAGTAATAATTCAACGGTGTCAATACTGGACGAATAGTGGAAATGGTGAATACCATGAAGCTTTAGCTATCCCCAGCCCGGCTGTCTATAGCCACTTTTGGAGGTGATATGAACTCAACACCAAAGTTATAGCTGCCCAGTGTCTTGGTACGGCTGGACTTCGTACACCCTTGGAACTTCCAGAAACAATCTGAAAGACTTACACAACCTGCGAATGATAACCTGCTCAGCTTCCACGCACTAACAGGAATTCAACATCAGCCTTTTGTGGTCATGTAAAGACATCAAGCTTGCAAAATTTTCAGAACCAACCAGCTCCTTGTCAATGGAATTAGTCACGATAGGGAACTTGCACGAGCTGGATATGTTGTGTGACACCTATTTTATGTTTACGTTTTATATTACATTATATTTATGAGAAAATTCAAAGTTCAACACCTGATAATACATATACAAATCATAACATATTTGGTTTTATGCAACGGTGTGTAAAAGAAGATGTCAATTAATTAATAAAACTATTTTGACACAAGTTTGAGTTTGTGACCATCAAGTATCCTTCAAAATCGAGGGTGGCATCCACATGCACCTATTTTCTTATCCCTTGTGTAATAGATCTAGCATGAATTCCTGCTATTAAAAAAATGCAGTTAAAAGTATAACATCACATGTTGGCTAACCTACTATATGCAGAAAGGCATAATTTCGACAATTTATCTTTTGACGTTGACCTTGTATAACCTTCACTCCACAGTTAGAGCACCACTTTACAACTCCTTGCCATACCGCATTTTGACGGTGATGCAATACGCTTTCAAACGGTTTATAACCTAGCCTAGTGTATGTAGACAAAGTAGCTACGCAACCATTGTAAGTGTAGAACTTTTGTGGAGTGGCGTAGTTTTAAACATTCGTAGTTTGTTGGTGACCTTATTTAACCTTCATTCCACACCTACTGCACAATTTGATAGCACCCGGTCATAACCCATATTTACGGGGAGAAAGTTGGCTTTCCAACGGTATACGACACTGCCATGAATAGATAGGTAACGTAGATATATACGCAACCATTTACATTGTATGATGTTTGCGGGACACAATTTCGAACATTTATCACTTGACGGTGACTCTCTTTAATCGTCGCTCCACACCTACTCCATCAACTGACAGCTCCATGTCATATCTGATTTTGACGGAGAGATACAGTTCTCTTTGACATGGTATATGATAGGCACGTATAATTGAAGTAGTTGCAGGGTTATTGTAACTTTATTACTTTCGCGGTATTGCGAAAAAATCGAATATTCATTATTTCACGGTGACATTGTTTGATCTTAGCTCCACTCGTACCATATCAGGTAATACCTCCATTTCGTACCTCATTTTGACGGGGAGACAATATCCTTTCCAAAAATATATAACTTGGCCATGTCGTCATTAAGTAAAGTAGATATGCGACCATTGTAATGTTAAGACGATTGCATAAGCGCACAATTTCGAAAATTTACCATTTGACGGTGACCTTGTTTGACCTTGGATTCACGCTTACTGCACCACTGGGCAGCATTATGACAGGCCTCTTTGGGACGGGGAGATGTAGAACTTTCAAATGATATAACATCTGGGTGAATGTAGTGGGGGCATTTAAATCGGTCCGATAGGTGGTTCTACCGCTCTCTTAGTAGCAACACGTAAGAAAGATCGCTTTGGTGTTATCCCAATCGTGCTTGTTCAACGGATCTTGGCCTAACCGCTATTGTGTGATTCGTGGACATTCACGCATGGTCACAGTAATTTCACATGTTCACAGGTTGTCAAGAGATGTTACTGCCACGAGTCTCTTCCTGACGGCTGGTCTTTAACATGGCTGTAGTTTTGGCAATTTCAGCTCTTTTTGACGATTCATTTTGTGTTGGCATTTGTCACGATCGATGAGTCGGTGAGACCAGCTCGACGCATCACGAACCCCTGATGTAACAGCATAGCACCACACTGACTGCGTGACAGTGGCAGGGTGTGGGGGTCGTACGGTACGGGTTGTCATGTTGGTGTAAATGTGTGTGTGTGTGTGTGTGCGTGTGTGTGTGTGTGTGCGTGTGTGTGTGTGTACGTGCGTGTGTGTGTGTGTGTGTGTGTGTGCGTGTGTGTGTGTGTGTGTGTGTGTGTGTGGTTGTGTGTGGGTGTGTTTTATTCAGCATGCACGTGTGTGTGCCGATACAATGTGAAACGAGATGTTGGTGTACACACACGCATGCGCACGCACACACACACACGCACACGCACACGCACACGCACACACACACACACACACACACACACACACACACGCACACTGTAATGATGACAAGATCGGCAATAGAGGCAATTAACGGTGACATGACGTCGCTGTCTTCTGACGTTGTCTCCTTCATCGAGGCTAGGCACACATTATTTATTTATCGGTCGCCTTTAAATATAACCCATTTACATCTTTCCATTTTCCGAAACCTTCAGTATCAACTTACGTTTACGTCATTCCGTGTGGCGCCGTCGGATTTCAGACGAGCGAACCGAATGCGACATCAAATGTCAGTCAAAGCCTCTGTTGATGGAAATGTCAGGAAATGTTGATTTATGCTCGTCTGAAACTGCTTCCTCGTGCCAATGGTGTCATAGAGGTCTCATTAGAGCTTCAGGAAGCATATACATGATATGAAATGCCTGATTAGGCGACAGTAAGTCATACTGACCCTCAATGAGCGCACTATTTACGCTATCATAAACACAACCACAAATCCAGATCGAATCCACAGAGACAGCAGCAATCGCAATTAACCCAGAAGACGCCCGAGGACTCATAAAGTGGCGGTCATTTGGGGCAAGGCGACTGTCATTTATCCTACTCTTGCAGGCATAAGTAGAATAAACGATATATCCGTCGAGTACAACTTCAATTAAACGCCTCAGTCGACTGACGAGTGAGCAGTCGGCACTCAGCCAGACGAGCAGCTTCATTTGCCACCGGCGGGATGCATGTATACAATGAGGATCTCGTCCGCTAGCATGCTTGCATCTGTGTCACTGCGTCGGGCCGACGTTACTCGTCCGTGTTTAATGCCCATCCATTAGCCTGTGTTCATAACACGGCTTCACTGCTTATAGATATTACTATATCATGGACGGAAATAGAGATTCCCATTGTTGCGAAACACGGATGGTTGCCCAGAAGTTATGTGACTTAGCGATTTTACACTCCGACTCATGCATTAACTTCACTGTGTGGCCTGTAAGATATACAAAACAATTGTAACCATTTCGTTTTCGTCTGACATAGTAAGTATATATCAAGAAACTTCGGTCAACACATTCGGCCTTCGACAACGCGTTGGCGTCGCTACGGCTGTATCACGTGACGGAGGTCATGTGACACAAATTGGAGAAGGACTGGTATTCTAGGCCAACGTCACGTGATAATACAGGTTTTGTTCTATGGATGGTTATTGCTTATTTGATGTTCCTCTTGAACCAGTTCTCCTAATGGACTGGTAGTTTTGCGACCTTTATAGAACACAACAGTTTCCTGGTCTATTTGTCTTCACTGTTAGCTGATTAGTGATGGTGACAAGTCAGGTGTCAATATAATATTGTGCCTAGCGTTCTAGCTGTCTGCCGGATGTAGTGATGTTTATATGCAGGCACTGTACGTCATAAAGACACAAACAGCCCAACATTGACCTCCTTTGCTGAAGTGTTTGTTGGGTTTACTTACATGAAACTCAGGGTGTTAACTGGTTTAGAATACACTTTCGTATGGAAAAAAGGTCGTATGGCCTGAATGTCCTTGGTGATTTTTTTATAGTCGATAGTTTAATGATGTGTGGAAGACGTATGATTTGAGCAAATCTCTGCAATCTTAGTATCCTTCGTCTATTCCCAATGAAAAAGGACTGTCTAAAACGCTTTAAATTTCTCAACTCGGCAGACCTGTTCAATCGAATATCGAAACGGCAGCACAGGATTCGAACCCGGAATCTCTCGACTGAGAGTCCGATGCTCTATCGACTGCACCACCGGGCTCCATCATCATTCGACAGTTTGGTGTTATTGAACAGACGTGTGATCTTAGCAAGTTTCTGCAACGTCAGTGGTTTCGTCTATTCCTTATTTTAGATACTTGGTGGTATAGGGCAGACGTGCGAGCTCAGCAATTCCCTGTACCATTAGTATCATTATTTTATTCCTTGGAACGTGTGATGTTGGCCATCCAAGGTTTGCAACCTTAACTTCGGGTATTTTTTGATGCGATCCAACTCTGATATTGTCATACTCTTCTCTTACCCGATCTTCAGCCCTTTGAAAGAGTGTTTTCACCACTTATCTTTTATGTTCTGTGCGGTTAGGTCGAGTGAGTCCGTTGACAAAAGCAGAGTGAGATGATCAAAATATTCCGGAGATTAAGAAGTCATTACCATTGTGAAATGGCACATTCCATGAAACCCGAAGATCTATGACCATTAAGGAAAAATTCAAACTTCGATTACATTGACACTAATCACCAAATAGACAAGACATCAGTTCGTTTACATTGTTTGATCAATTATTATATTTATATTGAGTTCCATTTTCCAAAAGAGATAATAGTAACAGTAATGTTATAATTATAGCGCAGCCATCAATATACTTGTGATTCAGTGGTTTCTGCTATCGGTACTGTACCGTGCGTTTTATGTCAGATCTATTCGCCCAAGTTCACGAACACGCCAGATTCAGCCGAGCGAAACTAACCGAGGTGCTACAGAAACACATTCGTGTGACGTCATCCAGAATCATACACGCTGGAATGACACACTTGGCTTTCTCCCCGTAGCCCGTTCCTTGACTCGGCTATACATAGAGGAGCTGGGGCGGGGGGTGAAACAGTGATCCTCACGCGAGCAGAGATGGGGGTGATACGGTGATCCTCACGAGAGCAAAGACATGGGATGACACGGTGATCCTCACGCGAACAAAGACATGGGATGACACGATGATCCTCACTCGAGCAAATGCGGGTGATGATACGGTGATCTTAACGCGGGCAAAGACGGGGGATGACACGGTGATCCTCACGAGAGCAAAGACGGGGGATGACCCGGTGATCCTCACGAGAGCAAAGACGGGGGGTGACACGGTGATCCCCACGTGAGCAAAGACGGGGGATGACACGGTGATCCTCACGTGATCAAAGACGGGGGGTTATATGGTGATCTTCACGTGAGCTAAGACGGGGGATGACACACTGGTCATTACGCGATGAAGAGAGGAGATGACGCAGTGATCACTGGGATGACTGCACTACCGTTTATCGGAGTAATAATTATCATATGGCGTGTTTATTTACAATTAGTTGCAATAGCACTGACAAGAATAAATTGATTAATAGCTCTCCGGCACTGCCTATTTGGCTGCCATGCGTCACAAGATGCTTCGACATAAGCAGTTCGACTGTTCCAGTGTGTTCATGTTTTCTCCCGTGTACCCTCGGTAGCAAGTGTCTCAACGGTTTATTGTGGCTTACAGAGATGGTCTTTTCTATCTAAACCAATTTGTTCCGAAAGCCAGTGTTGAGCTTCAGTTAGTATGAAAATGCACAGTGGAATCGATATTTCCCTAGATACGAGACCTGCGCAGTACCATTGAACCCCATAGGAACTGCATGCTCACTGTATTGGCCTTTGACAA
This sequence comes from Paraescarpia echinospica, assembly GCA_020002185.1. NCBI lineage: Eukaryota > Metazoa > Annelida > Polychaeta > Sabellida > Siboglinidae > Paraescarpia > Paraescarpia echinospica. The sequence continues at coordinate 58,321,792 of CM034539.1, read as the reverse complement.
CCAACGTAAAATCCAGTGCACGATTACAATTAAAATGTGTTTTCTGTTTTAGATGGGACCTTTATTAACATACACTGATTCTCAGCGACGTTTACACAACATACACTATAGTCTGTTCAATACAGATGATTTTCAAAACGGTCACGATCTGTGCAGAACCATTATTGTTGTTAAACACACATACCTTAATATTGGTTATTGCTACGTAGTCAAAACCTCCGCAGCAAGACAAATCACGCGCCGTGTACACGTTCCTACAATGGTAGCGGTGGTTCTCGTACCTTGCGATTTCTAGCGGTGAATTTTAGCAACCAGGTTAGTTCCCAGTTCGATATGTAAGTTCACGTTGAGCAACTGTGCTGTATTGATCTCCGGTTGCATTGCGAGGTGCTTATAAATATTGACGTGAATTAAACATAATCCAATAAGCCTCCCCATCTGCTTGCATTGTGTCTGTCGCAGGCCATGTGGTGTTGTTGTCAGTCACGGTGTTATCCGCATTGACGTCGACACAACAGCTTCACGCAGGAGGCAGTCGTCGTGGGAATTGAAACAAACAACTCCTTAAAATTATACACTGCATGTGTATGTCTTTGAATCTAACCTAGCCTCGATTGTCAGAATGTCATGCATAACCAAAGTGTAACCATGTTCAGTTGATGTTTAAACACACTCTGTTGGGCAGAATCAGTTTAGTCCGGGTAAACAACTAGCCCGAAATGAATTTGGAGGGCGCGTCTGCATGACTCGAGGTAGCACCGCAAGGCGGCATTGTACCAACTGCGCACAAAATGAAATCAGCTGGCGCTACTTTATTAGAAAAACAAATGTTCGTGAGCAGCGCATGCACAAACAAAATCAATGAACTTAAGCCGAGTACGTATTTTATGTGTTTATAAAAACCCGAACAACGTATTTCGAAAAAAGTACAAATGGTTTGATCGCCTGGGTAATTTACGTCCAACTAATCTCTTTCTGCCAATCTGTTCTAATCAGACTTTGTCAATAAATCTACGCCTAATCAGACCGTGCTAATAGGTATACAACTAATCAAATCTTGTCAGTCGATGTAAGTCTAAACAGTCCGTGCCAATATATATACATCTAATGAGACCATGCTAAAAGATGTACATATAATGACACCGAGCCAACATCTGGATAACTAATGAGACCATGCCGAAAGATGCACGTCTAATGATACCATGCCAATATATGTACGTCTAATGAATAAGGCATGCAAATAGATGTATGTAGATATATAATGAAACCAGGCCAATATATGCACGTCTAATCATACCTTGTCAATATATACATGCACGTCTAATCAGACCTTGTCAATACCTGTACGTTTAATGAGACCATGCCAATAAACGCGCGTCTAAAGAGACAGTGCCAATAGATGGAAGTCTAATGAAACCATACCAATATATACATGTCTAATGAGACCATGCCATTACAATAGATATACGTCTAATGAGACCATACCAATATATACACATCTGATGAGATAATGCCAATAGATGCACGTCTAATGAGACCATACCAATAGAATCACGTGTAATGAAACCATACCAATAGATACATGTCTAATGAGACCATGTCAATAGATGCACGTCTAATGAGATCATACCAATAGATACACGTCTGATGAGATCATGCCAATAGCTATGCGTCTAATGAAACCATACAAATATGTGGACGTTTAATGAGACCATGCCAATGGAATGGACACACACCTAATGAGACCATACCAAAAGATGCACGTCTATTGAGATCATACCAAAAGATGCACGTCTAATGAGACCACGCCAATAGGCGCACTTCGATTCACGTCTTACCTGCGTGACGCCGTGTAGATGTCACCGATTGTGCTATTGACGTTTAGCGAGAGAGTAGTAGAGAAACTGTGGTCTAGAGGGAATCAATCGACCCGAGACATCTGACATGCATGTTCTCGTCGTCATGGAGACAAGAGTGACCGACACGACTAACATGCAACACACGAGAGACCATTGCCCACTGTGATAGCCCTAGGTCTGTCTTGCTTATTAAAAGACAAACCTCGGCTCGCTGACCACTCCAAATATGTCTTGTGCGTATCTTACTACTTTGGGATGGAACAATACTGTGGAGCCCCTGTTGCGATTTAGCTTAGCATACAGCAGAATTGTAAATATATTGTTTTGTGTGAACGTATGTGTTTATTCCCGTGCATGTGCGAGTGCTCCATTTATTACAGTCAGGCATGAAGAGGTTCAGGATCTTAGATGAATTAGTTACCTTAATTACAATCGCGATGAAGCGTTACCTCAGAACGCAGGGCAATTTCTCTGATTTAGTTAGTTCATCATAAATACGGATAGAAATCAATAAGAACGGTCAGGCCATTAGTTTACTCGACACATTGTCGACTGTACGCTGGGCACACTTGCCGGTGCAGTCGTCTACTATCCATCTTGTTAACAGAGCTTGCGGAAAAGAAGTTCCTGTGGTGCCCGTATGGCCCGGAAGTGACGTCAGCACACTGCATTGTGGGAACGAAGAGCGCCTCAAGTGGGACCAGTAGCTGTCTGAGAACAACAGCGTCGCCTCAGGTCACGCTCACTCAGGACTATTCATTTCTGGCGCAGTGTCCCTACAGGCAACATGCATGGTAGACCAATCTGCGCTTAAATTCCGAATCACCAGTGTCGATCAGGGAACGTTGTATTAGATGCCGTTGCTGCGGCGGGGCGCGAGGAGGGATCGATACTTCGCGACAGTCAACGGCGTTGCATTAACAATTTGCTTTGCTATATAATAACCAGAATAGCACGCTACTCTTATAGCCTTAGCATATACAACACTCTAGAAACCTAACGATTCGATCACCACTCCGTCTGCATTATGCGGCAGATAACACCGTACACACATGTATACATAATTATGCATTCCTGAAAACGGTCCGTGCTATTTCCCGTTGAATTCCCGGCATTTATGGCATGCAGCAGATTGCGCCAATCATCGCATTATGACACTGATATTAAGTGTAAGGACCACATACCTGCCTCGACGACGACGCTCGCTACGACGGCCTGTGATCGCTAGACGGAGGACAGCAGATGCGGCGTGGTTGCCGTGGTGAAGGCGCTGCCGGTCTACGCCAACAACCAGCGAGATGGCCCGGCCGAGGCGTTATCGATCGACGTCCTCCCCGCAGCCATCGATCGCCCGCTGTAACCAGACTGCAGTCGCTGCGCGCGTCATTAATACTGGCAAACTGGCGACACGAGCTGATTGCTCGAATCAAATTAAATACAGTTAACGTGTCTTTAAATAGCCAGATATGTAGAAATATGTAATTATGTTGTAGTAGTCTCAACACAACTTCAAAGCCACCAGGGATATATAATAGCCTGTATGCAGAGACACTGCGCCTCTGCACTCAAAAGATGGTTCCACTCTTGTCAAAAACAAGGAAGACATCCTAAATCGTTGGCAAGAACATTTCTCGGAATTACCCAATCGTGACTCCCGAGTCGAACTGGATACAATCTATACTCAGACACCGATTAGGACAGAGCTCGACGAACTGCCTTTTTGTGAAGATGTGCCCAAAGCCATTGTCCAAATGAAGAACAACATGGCCTCCATTAGTGATGGCATTCCCAGTGAAATATACAAACATGGATAAGAAATCTTAACCATGCACTTACACTTATAATCTCATTTACAAGATCTGGAGTACAGCGGAAATACTTCAGGATTTAAAAGATGCCATGATCTTCATCATCTTCAAGAAGGACAACAGGGCTGACTGTGGCAACTTCCGTGGGATCTCCCTGCTGTCAGTTGCCGGAAAGCTCCTCGCCAAAGTCTTGCTCAACCGGCTACAACCACTATCGGAGAGTTTCTTACCTGAAACATAATGCGGTTTCCGACCCACACGTGGCATCGCAGACATGATTTTTGATGCTCGTCAAGTGCCGGAAATATGTCGTGAACAAAGACGTGACCTATACTTTGCCGTTATTGATCTAACTAAAGCATTTGATTCAGTGAACAGAGACGCTTTGTGGGGCTGCCTTGCCCGCCTTGGATGTCCTCCTATATGTGTCTCTGTTACTCGACAACAACACGAGCATATGAAAGGGTGTGCGACAATGATGGTAATAAATCGGAAACCTTTGACATCTACACTGGTGTGAAACATGGCTGCTGCGTAATTGCACAAACACTCTGTTATAGTTCTGGCTGCCTTCCTATCACAAGCGAAGATCGATCTAGCCAAGGGAATATTGGGTATGTGGTGGAAGGGTTCTGTAGATTATGTCTGGTTGGTTATGTGCCTTATAAACTGGCCGTAATGCTGGCCTACTTCTCTGCGAGTGTTGCCGACCGGGGGACTACGTATTATGTAGATGCAAGTTTATTGAGCACACACAGGCATCGTGAATACTGACATTGCGTCGCGGTACATCTAGTAGTCTATATCGACATGTAATACTACTGTAATACTACTATCGTCCTACTACTTTATTGTTAATTGTTTGATGGACGTTAATGGGGATATATAACAACATGCAACGTGAATTATTAATCGAGTACTTATTATATGGTTATCCAAGGGCCTTAAGATGGCAGCAAAATGCCAACGATATGGAGTTGGTGATTTGTAGGTTCACACACCAACATTCTCCTTCGGTTCTCCCTTCCTTCATCCTTCGGCCCTCTTCCTTTATGCCATCATCCTCACCGACTTGTTCTTGCATTCTCTGCTCTTGCTCTTCTGTCTGTATTGCCGTCATCGGTCCAAATAGCAACGCTAACAATGGTGTAACTGTAACGCAGGAGTCTACGACATTCCACCAACCTTCTCTGCCGTTCATATATGCCATGACTTCGTCTATAAATGTACCAATAGCATATTTTCTTTTGACCTATATAGGTATTGTTTGTAATGTTGCCAGTGACGGAAATAGAGCCGTATGTTTACTGACATGCAGTGTGATTAGATAATGCCTAATAACATGTTACAAACGTATCGCGTATATGTGGAACTGACCAAATCATCAGGGAAACATACAAACGTGAAACCTTGTAGATAAAGTTTGTTAAAAGCTAAAGTACGTAAAACCAATAAAATGTGCAAACATGCGTGCGAATCCTGACAGGACCGTCAGCTTGTGGTTTCGGGGTTACTTTCTCAATGCCGGACATATTAAAGTGTACATAGACCAGCATCTCGCCCCTTCAGGTTGGGGGTTGGGCTAGAGGCCAACGACCTCGCTACATTTGAATATGAATATTTCGGAAACAGAGACAAGAACAAAGTCACATTCCTGTCTTGCGGCGGTGGAGCAGGTTACTACAAGGATGACTATTGACAGACGGCTTTAATTCTTAAGTCTAATTAATTCAATCAACTGTTGCATCTGACAGAATCAGTAGATGGACAAGGCCGGCCGTCTGACTCTCTCGTGTCAAGTTCAGTCTTAATTACCACAATCATTAGGCAGATCCAGTGACAACCATGTTATGTAGCGTTCCTAGAAAAGAACTTGTGCGACAAACCAGTGTTCTAGTGTAATGTGTTTGTTTCTGTAAGCGCCTATCTGTGATCATGGTTGAACAAATTGTTAAGGTTTCTTGCGACACTAACTCTATACGTCTGTATTCTGTCGGTTGCAGCCATCGTGAGAAGACAATTCGGTGACATGGTGGTACCTTCTTTCCTCACCACATCGTTCCAACTCTCTTCACTGATGTGTGCTGAACATGAGACGTGCTCTAAGTTGTCTCAATAAGAGCATAAATCATGAAATCATGTTCATGAAAGATGGAAACAACGAAGATGTTTTAAACAGAAAGAATGTGATACTGGTGTTCAATATCCCAAAAGTATTATATAAATTCGGTAACTGCATGTTCTTCTATTACATATTGACTTTTCTTTGTATTTTAACACCAATAACACACACGGTGGATGTTGCGTCCGAAAATGATAATGAAAATAACAATAATAGTAATAATAAAACATATAATTAAATATTGTCATCACAGCTCTTGCTATGTAATAAAGGTTAACGACTACAAGAACACGGCCAAACGTTCTTGCTAATCAATCCGGAATATATATATATATATACACACACACTCACACACACCCACACACACACTCACACACACACACACACACGCACGCACACACACAAACACACACACACTCACACATACACACACACGCACGCGCGCGCACACACACACACACACACAAACGCGCGCGCGCGCGCACACACACACACACACACACACACACACGCACACACACACACACGCACACACACATATACACAAAGAACATTTCGCCAATGGACATTTTGTCAACACACATTTCATCAACGAATATTTCGTCAGAGATGTTTTGCTGACGGACATCTCGTTCATACTCAAGTTCAATAACGACTTTGAACTTTAGATGACAGCTGCCGTGAGATCAACACCGACGCGCGGCCAGGTCCGAGCTGTCTCCGACATAGGTCACCACAAGCCTTCTAAGGAAATCTCCGTCGGCTGGTCCCCGTTGTATGGCGAGCTGGATCTTAATCGCGCTACCTTCTGTATAGTTTGCACAGGTTGTCTCTGTATAGCCATGTAGGCAGCAAAAGACCCGTGAGATAAGATACATATGCCATACTGTAGTTTAATTTATACTGGAAAATTATATTATAACTGTTGTATTTTTTTATTATTATGTTAACTACAAAAACAACATTTACATAACAACATTATCATGCATTAAGCTGACACCCGGGATGTTACCCCTTCCGTCCTGCTCTATATACTGTGTAGGCCTCCTGCTCCACCGTCAACAGTGAGAGCACAGAGCCCTCACTGGCCATCATACCTTCCGTTGTCATTTGGAATAATCTTGAATGCCTCGCTAACAAGGTTCTCTCGTAATAAACGGCTGTCGTGCCCTGTATCGACCACAGCGGTATTTTGTGTCTGGTTACATATGTGATAGACTCAGGGGTAATCTCTCTCCCCCTCCCAAAAAATACTAGCTAAAACAGTGAAATATAGGAATGAATATGTCAGCTCCTGCTAAAGTTATGACGCAGTACCATGAACATAACTACTGGTTATTTGTTATAGACAAACACATTACTTAACGAAAGATTATCAATGTGAACGTTGGCCAGTTTTCTAACCCAAGTACATGTTTATATAAGTAATACTTACAAAGCAGGACTGCTCTGCGGGATCTCTCAGATGTTCGTCGAGCGCATCTACTTCAGTGACAGTGGCCAACGGTAAGTGAATATCGTCAGGCAGTTGGAGTGCAGGCAGCGGTGTCACTTTTCTTCATTAGCAGGTCAAGCTGTAGGTTTATGGCCGCTTGACCACACTGAAGTTCACGCAGGGAAGCACTGACTTCCTCTAGCTTCCCCAGCATGTGTCGCTCAAAAGCTGGTGTAATTATAACACAGGGAAAGTTGTCTGAGTGGTTTCATATCAGGTCATCTATTGCGTCAGTGTGATTCCATTAAATACCTACTGATAGAATAGCAAACACGGCATTGCATCAAATAAACGTTGTGCGATTACACCCTCTACACTGTTGTTGTTATTATTGTTGTTATTGTTGTCGTTGTTATTGTTGTTGTTGTTATTATTGTTGTTGTTGTTGTTGTTGTTCGTACTTCGCAAAGCGAAGATGATAATTATTTTCATCATCGTTTATTGTCATTGTGTCGAGACTTTCTCTTAAGAAAAACAAACCCTCTACACTAGACAATCGGTCAATGCACAACATTTCACACGCACGCACGCACACACATCTCTCTTCAATTTCAATTAACACTGATATTCAGTAGAAAAACATTCATGCTATTTAATGTGTATATAGGACATAATTTCGCATTCACCTGAAAAGGAGGAGTAGCAAGTCATCCCGACTGATTTAGTACAAATGGGGCATATGGGACTCATTTTAACAAACAACTTGTTTGTTAAAATGAGTCCCATATGCCCCATTTGTACTAAATCAGTTTCTCCTATGAATCTACTTTACAGAGGAACGAAAGGTATTAAAATTCATGACTTTTAAACCAAAATGTAGGCGATTTCCTTCCCCTACGCCCTAAGCACAACCGTCAAGCAAAATAAAGGAAAATCGCCGTGTTCAAATGTTAACAGTTTATTTTTATTTCAACATATTAAATAACATTGCTTTAGGTAGCACTAGTTTATGAATAGTCTGAAAACATTTACCTCCAAATTAACAGAACATAAGACAATCTTGTTATCACTAGGTTCTAGGTCAGGGCGTAAACAACCATTTCTTACGCATACCCAAACAGGGGTCGATTTCTCCCTTGAAAGTAGTTATCGTTGCTCAGCAAACACAAATTTAACAGAATAGTAGTTATCTATGTCCAGATGTTTGAAGGTAGGTTGAGCATAAGCCTACTTGCTGGAAGGTTAACAGTTCAACACCAGAAGTGCTGCCCGTTTCTGTTAATTGTCACTCTCTGATTCGCTGCTTTCGCTGCTGTCAAACCTTGCAGCACACATCGCACGGCTGCACGTTTTGACCGATCTGCATTGTAGGTTTGCTCTAGGAGCACGTCAGGAGAGACTACAATTCATAATGTAACAGAAATCTAAAAATAGCCCCATAGGCATGAAGTTTACACGTTTAATGAGTTGTGTTTATTGTAATACAGTGAAGCGTTTCGCACAAACCGGGGCACTATTTGGGCCTCAAACGTGCCATTAGACGCAAATATTGTTAAACATTATATGCCTGAAATTATGTGGAATTACTGAATGAATGCACTGAGGTATTAAATTTAGACAAAATGTTATAACGACGAAATCGTGGTGGGCCCGGATTCAAAACATTTTGAAACATCTTAGTTGGATGGTGCACAAACGTAGGACACGCAACAACACACCTGCTTGCTAAAACCTCTCTCTCATATACTAAGTCTTCCTATTTAAGAAGACTGTAAACATCCACGTACTGCCGATATTACTTTTTGACTTGTTTGTGATACGAACCTGTTAATTTTCGAGCGTAAACAAATCGGTGTTTTTGTTCACAAAGGGCAAAAAATGCCTAAATATCTAAACGTTAGTTCGTTGTGGGTTTGGACGGGCGTCTTTAGGGGCTAATAACGTTTTTCCAATAACTTTTTTTAAGGTTGTCCACCTAGGTTGTGATCCTAGATATGTGTGTAAATGTTTTTGGAAACAAACCTTTTATAGCATTCCATGTCTGTTCAACCCACTTGACCCCCTGGGTAAATGGTCACCGGCCGCAACATATGGCTTTAATCACGTCATATTTGGTGCGATTTGGCACTAATAGTAACCTGCTTTGTTCGAAACCGGTTACGCACCGGATTAAAACTGCTAGAATGTTTCACAGAGAATCAGAGAAGCTGAGCTGGTGTTCGATTGAACAGGTCTGCCAGGGAGTAAAGTGTAAAGCGCCTTTGCGCAGTCCTATGGACTGGATACTGCGCTATACAAAAAACTTGCGGCTGTATACCAGAAGTGGACAATACAGAAACAACACAATTATGTTGACGTATGCATGTCTGTCAGTCCGCCTGTTCGGCCAGCTGGCTGCATGTCTAGTTATGTATGTCTGCTAGAACTAGAAGTTTAAATGAATTCTTAAATAATTGAGAGTTAATTGAAAATTTGTCAATTAACTCTCAGGTAAAGTTAATTAATAAAATTAAACTAAACAAGACTTTGTGGAAATAACAATGAATTGTTATATTTGAAATCAATTTATTACAGTACAATGGCACACGTGGGGCAATTAACTTAGTTTGAAGTTACTACAATGTGCTATCAAGTGATTGCAAGTTATTGATTTGTGAGAGTTAGAGTACAGTTGACAAGTCTGGGACACTCTCTAGCCCATTACACGGTTTCACCATTAAACAAATCTGGGGAATAGTCTGGCTGTCGTCTCTCTGCATCTAGAAGGATGTTGGAGACAAGATATACCACTTATTCACGATTTCTATGTAGTCGACATATTCTGGCCAATGTAGATAACTTGAAATGTTGAAGAAAGAAGTTTGCGACACTCTGAATTGAGAAATGTTCGTGTGATTCTCGCGTAGGTGTGACTTTTTGGAAATCGAAACTCCAAAAAGTAAAGTTGTAATTTTCACCGGATTTTTGTGTTTTGTTATATACAATATAGTTTCGAGTAATGTGACTGGCTGCGATTAAAGGTGTAGCTATTATCTGAGAAATTCGAAGAAAGGAGGGCTGGGGTTTGACGTGTGTCGACTCCGTTACGACGAGTGTGGCATTGAATAATCGATATAGCGCCACCTATACCCCTGTGCGAAATAGGCTCGAAAACAAGCAGGCCGCTAGAGGAACAAGGGCTAAAGCGGGCAGCAGCAAGCGAAAGCTGTTAAACTGCAAAGGCAAAGCGCTTGTCAAAAAGGCAAAGTTTGTGGACTGGTTTTGCTTGGTATATGGTGAAAATTACGCCGACAGCAGATCATATGAGCAATGGATTCATTGCTAATTGTGCCTCAAATGGGCACACATTGAAACGACACCTATCTGTGTCACCTGTGCGATTCTGACAGCGAGTAGGCCTAGTTGCCTACATATTCACAATAACAGTGAAATCAGGTGACGTTTTTAGATATGCGGCTAATTACATCACCTGGAGTGACTTGGAAGTCCCGCTCTGCCATGGCAGTCTTCCGCACTTGTGGCACACATAGGCAGTTGGTTGAGAAGAGAATGCAGGATATATATATACGTATATATATATATATAAATATAAATAAAAAAAAATTTTTTTAGTGATTATGAGATACATTTTCTCGGAGGTTGTATATCCTATCTCTCATAATGGAGCGGTCGACCTATGCTGCCCTTAGGTTTATATATATATATATATATAAACCTAAGGGCAGCATAGGTCGACCGCTCCATTATGAGAGATAGGATATACAACCTCCGAGAAAATGTATCTCATAATCACTAAAAATATTTTTTGTGTACAAATAATTATTGTTATCATTATACGTCTGGGTATACTACGTATAATAACGGTTCAAATTTTTAAATAAAAGATATTGTCCTCGCAACCAGGGGTCAAAACTTTTTGCAGACGGGCTCTGGTCTGCTTAAAAACGACGGTCTGCCTTAGGCGGTCCCTTATGCATATTTGGTGGACGTATGCTGCTGTTAGGAGTATATATATATATATATATATATATGTCTCATGGTCCATACCTTGCCGCGGTGAGATGACTTGTGTGTCTCAGTGACCCGGAGAGCTAAGCCAGGCGACGCTTTGGCTCCTGACAGGGTTACCCAGCTGGACAGGTCGAAAGATAGAGGCCAGACAAATAGGGACCACCCTCTCCTCGAGGCTAAGAGATTTGCTTGGAGCCAACAAAGCCAAATGTAAAATAGAAACTGTTTTACGACAAACTCAAGAGAGCAACATGGCTTGGGAGAGGTTGGACCTTCAAACAGAAGCAGTATGACGCAGTACAGTGAAAGCCGAGAGGAATCTGTACGACCGACTGCCCTACTAAAAACCAGGAAAATCACAAAGATTGCTACCTGGAACGTCAGAACAATGTATGAAGCAGGGAAAGCAGCACAGGTAGCAATTGAGACGAAGAACTACAATATAGACCTGCTTGGATTGTGTGAGACCAGATGGTTACAGTCTGTTACAGATGGTTACAGGAGAGATGGTGCTGTGCTCGGGACATGACAACGAGGATGCCCCGCACACTGAAGGTGTAGCCTTAATGCTGTCTAGGGAGGCTCAAAGAGCACTCATTAACTGGGACGCGATCAATTCCAGAATTATTATTGCCAAGTTCATGACGAAAACGAAGAATATAGCGATTAACGTGATACGAACGATACGGACGAGGAAAGGAAACACGACTTCTACAACATACTGCACAATGTACTTGAAGAACAAGGGCCGAAGGACGTTACCATTCTCATGGGCGACTTCAACGCAAAGATAGGAAATAACAACACAGGTTATGAGCAAGTCAATGGCAAGTCAAGGGCAAGCGTGGATTAGGACAGATGAATGAACATGGAGAACGGTTCGCAGACCTATGTGCATTGAACAGGCTGGTCATAGGAGGAAGTGTCTTCCCACATAAAGACATTCACCAGGCAACCTGGAGATCACCTAACCATATTACTGAAAATCAAATAGATCATGTGTGTGTTGGACAAAAGTTCAGATGGTCGCTGCAGGATGTGATAGTGAAGAGAGGGACTGATGCTGTTTCTGATCACCATCTGGTGGTGGCAACACTCTAGCTTCATCTGAAGAGGCTCATAGCACAGGGCAGCAGCATAAGAACACGTTACAACATAGATCTACTGAAGGACAAGGTAACGACAGAAAAGTACCGGATCAGCCTCTCGAACAGATACCAGGTGCTACAAGAACTACACGGTAGCAACACTGAACTAGAACCGAACTGGCAACAACCCAAGCAGATGTGGACTGGGGTTTGTGAAGAGACAGTAGGCAGAAAGAAATAAAAGCACAAAGACTGGATGGCAACTGACACATTACTCAAGCTACAAGAGCGAAAGGAAAATACCATGGACTCAACTGGAGGACGTGGACTTCGCTGATGACCTGACACTACTATCACACACCCACAAAAAGATGCAGGACACAATTACATTCTTGAAAGCAACATCAGCAAAGACAGGTCTGAAGATCAACAGAAGCAAAACCAAGATCATGAAAATACACAGTAGGAACGACTACTCAATTACAGCAGATGGAGAGCCCCTGGAGGAAGTGGATTCATTTACATACTTAGGGAGCGTGATAAACAAACAAGGTGGTACAGAGGCAGATGTTGCAGCAAAAGTGGGCAAGGCACGGACAGCATTCCTGACACTAAGAAAATTTGGAATTCCACAAAAATACAAACACATTATTGTTGTATGGCTCTGAAACATGGAGAATGACAAAAACAACACTAGGCAAAATCCAGACTTTCCTTAACCGATATCTGCAAAGAATTCTACGCATAAAATGGCAAGACAAAATCAGAAACGAGGAGCTATGGGAAAGGACTAGCCAAGAACCCGTCGCCAAGCAGATCCTGAGGAGAAAGTAGGCTTGGATTGGACACACACTGAGAAAGCCAACAACAAACATCACAAGACAGTCTCTGACGTGGAATCCTCAAGGAAAAAGAAGGCGAGGAAGACCAAAACACATGACAAAGAGACACGGCTGCAGAAGTACAAAGGAGTGGCTACACCTGGAAATAAATAGAGAAGATTGCTCAAAGTCGTGTGCGCTGGAGAGTCGTCGTCGATGGCCTATGCTCCGCATGGAGCGAAGGGCATAAGTAAGTAAGTATATAATATATATATGTATAATATATATATATATATATATATGTGTGTGTGTGTGTTATATATATATACGTATATATATATACTGTATATAACCATACATATCCAGTATTATAGGAACATAAAATTGTTTTAATTTGGGTGTCGTAATAAACAGCAAATCTGAGGACAACATAAATTGGTCCCGCTAGATAATATTTCCAACATTTTCATAGATTGAATGTACGTCACAGTCTCATATATTTTCTGAAACATTGGTTCTGAATTAAGTCATGGATAATAGTTCAAATCAGAGGGGTAAAAAGTCGAAAATCAGAAAAGACACGCCTTTTTAGGGTGCTCCTCTTGTTTGAGAGAGAGTATCTAAAAAAACTATTGGTCCGTTGAAGTAGAATGAATACGATACTTACAGATAATTGGACTGAATTTGTCCAGCACTTGAAAACATATAACTACGCGGTCATTTGTTGAAATCCAAAGACACACTTTTTTGCAGTTTGCCAAATAAACTTTTGCCCGTAGGCACACAGCCTGTATGGATATAGATATTAATTCATTTTTATTATATATGTTATCATTATAACTCCTGGTCGTTGACACTGTGCACACCGTTTCGAAATATGTGAATGACGAAATCCAGAGTGTTTGTTTAAATAATAATTTACCTCCAACAAACTGAAATCCAGGGCTCTTATCTGGTTAAACAAATGGTTATTCCAAGCCTGTCCTCCCAAGACATTATCCATGTTGGTGGTCATCGATATCACTAGAAGGGCTTTTTCTTTCTTTGTTGTATCTTTGTTGGTCCTATATATTTGATTGCAGAAGATTATTTTTGCACTTAATTACGCTCTCCTTCTGACATCAAATGAGTGTTGGAGCTCTGTCCAAGTGGGCTATCCCCTTCAGTTGAGTAGTGGATGTGATAATTACCATAACAAATATGGTAGTATATTATTTCAGGCCTCTGTTTGGCAGCAGTTATAGGGTTAGAATTTAAGAAGTCCTCAGATCAAACTCAGATTAAGATGGTGTGAAATAGCTCCTGCCTGGTGCAAGGATTAACGGATAATTGGATTAACAGTTTTTAACTTCTACAGGTGATTGCAATTGTACCAGCATTTCCAACACAAATACCACACACACACACTCACACACACATGCACGCACACACACAAAGAATATGCACACATTGGTCCAACACAAATACCACACCAAGTGTAACATGACGCTTGTAGAGTTTTACTCTATAATGTAATAATGAGTGTTTATTTAAAATATACATTCTGACGCAACTGTCCGGCAAATATGAAGGAGCTTAGTGTATGCTATGTTTTTCAGTGTTGGTTCAAATAATGGTACACATTGGTGTCTTCCCCGTAACGGATTTGAACCGAACACGACAGGTGAACATATTTATGTGAATAAACAAAATACATTACCATGGCAATTGAGATTTCTTAAATTAATTATTAAATAATTAAAGGAAAACATGTTATCCTAAGTACAGCCGTTACTTCTGTAGACTTCGTCAAAGCCGACTTTGAAAATTGTGGCAAAAACCCGTTATGGAGATGACGCTTTCTTTTTAGGCTATTTTTCCAAGGAACAATTTATTTGTTTTACTTGGCTGTTGGGTTTGTTATTCATCTAGGAAACTCTATTATTTGGTAGATAAATCGATTTCCTGCTGCAACGCAATAATGCGCAATTGCGGATAGCGGGTTGTTTGTCATTTCCGTAACGCATCATCTCCTTAACGCTTCGCTCTTGTAAATCGAATAACCAGAAGATCAGTACAGTGTCACCGGCCGTTTCAATGTGGACAAATCATTACTGTTAGCAGTTTGACCAACAAGTACATTTGCATGAACCTCGGTATCATATTTTTGCTCTCTCAAAATCATTAATGATATTACTATTATTACTGGATGTTTCGTGACAATGCAGTTTTCCAATGTGATCTGTTTGAACATAACTTGGGATAATGCGATTGTTTTTCTTTTCACAGGTTAATGAAGAGGAGCTCAGCATGAAACTGCCACAGAATACCATGTATAGGGACGTACATGGTGGTATGTACCAACTACCCAAATTTACACTGGGTAGTCTAGAGGAATACTTATCCCAGTACGGAAAGAACCTGGAGGAAAAGAGCAAGTCTCTATACAAAGAAAGGTGAGTTATCTTAACATTACACTAAAAGGACTGTAGGATTAAAGGTAAAAGCGAATAACCATATGAGCTTTGTAGTTTGTACGTCCCTGTCAAATATGATACTGCCTTGATGAAATAATAGTTTTCTTTGTCAATAGATACCAGCAGGCTTATTTGTAAGAGGTTTGACAAATTTATATGTGTTACATGTAAGAACAAACATTCGAAACCTAACAATAAATTATTCAGGACTAGTATTCTGGAATACCCTGCCTCATAAACTTAGAATACTCCTGACCATTAACCAGTTTTAAAAAACCTAACAGCTCCTTACTCGTGAATTATTATTGATATTACATTATATATGTGTCTGGGTAAATATATATAGGTGAAGCACAATACTGGGCCAAAAAAAGAGGACTGGACAGCAAAAACAAGTGCAAAAAGTCTTAGACGGTAACCAAGATACATCTACACCTAAAATTAAAGAAGATAAGATATCTTTACTCACTGTTATGTGGCACAATGCCAAGTGAAGTTGATGATCTAAAATATGAGAATGTGAAACCCTTCAGAAATCAAAATTTGCTTGACTGATGTATGCTAGTACCTCACCAGAATCCAACCAAGACTTTTAACATGTTAAGAATAATCAGAGCACTCTGGACATGAAATGGTGGACACTATAACTCACATTGTCCACAACCAAATTGTTTTCAAACAACAATAAACAGGCAGGATGGGTTTTTTGTGTCTCTTCTTTCTTCATGGGCCTAAGGTACAGCACAAATGTTATCAACAGGAACTATCCGCAAAGAAGCTGGTTATGAATTTGGCCCAGTATTGTGCGACTCCACAATTTATATATATATTGTACATTGTTTTCTTCAGATTATTGTGATATATGCGTACCACCACAGACAACACACAAGGAAAGTGGTTTGTGTCAGCTGTTGTGTGGGCAGAAATAAGGAAGTCTGCCTCTTATAAAGTAGATGTGTCCATGAACAATGATGCGGTGGTGTAAGAAGCAAAATGTGAATGTGGTGCTGGGCAGGGCCCTACAGCTCACTGCAAGCATGTTGCAGCAGTTCTGTTCGGCCGGACGCTAGTGTCAGTTAGGAACTATCTTGACAGAAGTGACATGTATACAGGTAAGATGTTTAAAAAAAACATTCAATATACTATGTACAAATATTGGGGCAATTGTCAATGCAAAAAAATGGCATTTAGTTTATCCCAATTTTGTACAAATAAGCTGGGTAGTTTCAAGAATGTGACACGCTCTTGTCAACATATCAGCAGCAATAAATAAATGAAAGGGTTAAAATGCATATAAAATTCACAAATATGTAGCTGAATGTACACTTTGACTTGACCTGCAGGTCCTCCAGACGTTCCAACATGCTATACCTTTTAAAGGAACTCCTATCAAGTCCAGCAGATTACATGCAATTCGTGGGAAGGACAATGCAGACCTTATATATGATCCTCGATCAGAGCAACTGCAGAACAACTCTACTCCAGACAGGTTCACTCTATTTGACGAAACAAATCATATATTCCTTTTACAGACCAATTGAAAATAGTTACTTGTCAAAACATGGGCATTAATGCAGTCTCTGGCTTTATGTATGAAGCAAATAATACAATGCTGCTTATATCTCTACATATACATATTTCAGGACAGTCAACCAATGCCAGTGATGAAGCTGTTCCCTCCTGCCAATCCACATGCCCTTGCCAACGACCACAACTACTTGAAGTTAACTCCACAAGATCAGTACTTGAAAGATGAAATGGTTAGTTTTTAATGTGCACATTTAAATATACATTTGTTTTCATACACATTTTAATATTGACTTCTGTACTTGTGTATTATACCCACTTGTGTACTTATACAGTGTATCAACAAAGACAAATTAATACACCTTTAAAAAGTATTTAGCATATGGCGATGACTCTGAAATAAATTTATAAAATAAACTATTCATTCTTGAAGAAGGTAGACATACATATTATGAACCTTTGAATACTTGACGAAGAAAATACACTGTTAGCATCACAATAACACCTCATTTTTTCATTTCCAACATTCACCTTGACCATTAAACCTGTCAAATGTCAAACATGAATATGTGTAGTAGTTACACATGGCAGACACTTACATGAATTTATATACTGAAAACAAAACAAAAAATATAAATGCACTTTACTGATGGTTTACTGATTAACATAATTCAAATCAGTCTATAATATTGACTAAGATCAAGCATCACTGTAAAGAAATTGAACAATTTAAAATTGATGTAATGACAATGAATACCTAGTAAAGAAAAATAGTTTAAAATTGTCACTGTTTTGAAAAATAGCATATTCCACTAATGTCTGCATGATGTGTCAACCCACCCCCTTTCTCCATCCGGTAAACACTGACTGTTCCTAAGATATCAACATGTATAGATGCAGCTGTAGTAGAACATTTCTTGCTGCCTATTTTCTTGTGAAATGCTGCAGATCATACATGAAACATTATTTTATATTTTGCTGATTATGACAATGAACAACTCCATAATTATTTACTCCCAACACTACTATGATGTCTGTTTTTGTTTACTGAATATACGCTTTTGTTTACAGGAGATTGAACTAGTGTGCTTAGTACTACTAGCTCTCCAAGTTAATATGGCATACTGGGCAGTTGTATGTCCAGGATCTCGGACAAGATTCTACAGCCATGCAATATGCTGCATGTTAACAGTTTGTCATGTGAATGTCCACCGAGTGATCCCAATTGTGTCGTGTGTTGCATTCATGACAGATTCCCCAGTGCCGATGGGGTGTACACTGGCTTCCAGATCAGTCAGTTAGCTTGACTGACTGGAAACCAATGTTGAATGCAGGTTGCACGACATAAGAATGTGGTGACACCTGACTAGCTGTGCAATTTGTGATGGAACGGTGGGTGCCAGGGTCTGGCAGATATGGCATGAGTCTTCAGGCAACAACTTTCAACATTGCGAGAGAGGTTCAGTGTCGAGCATTCTTTAGTGAACTACATCGGTTTAGATATCGATGACAGCAGCTTCCTAACGTTTTGCTGTACATCTACCTATACTGGAGAAAAAGTGACAATTAGCATGGCTCTGACATGTATGATATTTTTATACGTGACGACATATTTATCAAAAGTCAATAATACAAGGTATTTGTATTCAATTTAACTATAACTTTTACCAGTGTCCATGAAAAATACATGAATTATCCAGCTTTGTTACAGTGGTTGGGTTTCATTGTCTTTGTGTTGCTGATAGTCAGTGGCAGCCAGAGCTGAGTTCTTGCAACGTACACCAGGCACTTTTTACGTACAACACAAGTTTGTGATGAAGTAATGGTATTGAAAGCCCTTTCACATTTTTCAACAACAACCTGTTGATACACTGGCAGCAGCATTTTACTTGTTTAAATTATCTATGTATCATGAGGACTGTTATATATTTTTCATGCCACATATCATCTTTCTAAATTATTCTTTTTTATCACTGTTTTATATTTTTACAAATAATTTACATTACATTTTCATTTCTCATGATAATTAAACAACACTTGAGTAAGGTTAGTTCTGATATGGTGCAGTATCCAATCCTCAGGATTGGTCAAAGCACTTTACACTTTACTCTACTTTAAAATCAAAAACACCATCTTGACTTATGTGGGAAGTATTAAGCTGAAATTAATATGCGAAGACTATCCACCACTGTCTGTAGCAGGAGCTATGTAGCATGTAGTGATTGTATATGTAATTCTCAGTCACATGGGAATGACCCTATTTAGTCTAGTCACTATTTTTTGCGAACTGTAAACACACCAAGCATTGCACAAACTACACAGTTTTCGAATTTGATATCATGTTGACGTTTTTATGCTAGTACCTCACCAGAATCCAACCAAGACTTTTAACATGTTAAGAATAATCAGAGCACTCTGGACGTGAAATGGTGGACACTGTAACTCACATTGTCCACAACCAAAATTTTTTTCAAACAACAATAAACAGGCAGGATGGGTTTTTTGTGTCTCTTCTTTCTTCATGGGCCTAAGGTACAGCACAAATGTTATCAACAGGAACTATCCGCAAAGAAGCTGGTTATGAATTTGCAGCTCATTGTGTAAATACATATGTATGTATGTATGTTGAATTGAAAAGCATGGGAATAACTAACCATTTCATCTTTCAAGTACTGATCTTGTGGAGTTAACTTCAAGTAGTTGTGGTCGTTGGCAAGGGCATGTGGATTGGCAGGAGGGAACAGCTTCATCACTGGCATTGGTTGACTTTCCTGAAATATGTTTATGTAGAGATATAAGCAACATTGTATTATTTGCTTTATACATAAAGCCAGAGACTGCACTAATGCCCATGTTTTGACAAGTAACTATTTTCAATTGGTCTGTAAAAGGAATATAAGATTTGTTTCGTCAAATAGAGTGAACCTGTCTGGAGTAGAGTTGTTCTGCAGTTGCTCTGATCGAGGATCATATATAAGGTCTGCATTGTCCTTCCCACGAATTGCATGTAATCTGCTGGACTTGATAGGAGTTCCTTTAAAAGGTAAAGCACTCTGGACATGAAATGGTGGACACTATAACTCACATTGTCCACAACCAATTTTTTTTCAAACAACAATAAACAGGCAGGATGGGTTTTTTGTGTCTCTTCTTTCTTCATGGGCCTAAGATACAGCACAAATGTTATCAACAGGAACTATCCGCAAAGAAGCTGGTTATGAATTTGGCCCAGTATTGTGCGACTCCACAATTTATATATATATTGTACATTGTTTTCTTCAGGTTATTGTGGTATATGCGTACCACCACAGACAACACACAAGGAAAGTGGTTTGTGTCAGCTGTTGTGTGGGCAGAAATAAGGAAGTCTGCCTCTTATAAAGTAGATGTGTCCATGAACAATGATGCGGTGGTGTAAGAAGCAAAATGTGAATGTGGTGCTAGGCAGGGCCCTACAGCTCACTGCAAGCATGTTGCAGCATTTCTGTTCGGCCGGACGCTAGTGTCAGATAGGAACTATCTTGACAGAAGTGACATGTATACAGGTAAGATGTTTAAAAAAAACATTCAATATACTATGTACAAATATTGGGGCAATTGTCAATGCAAAAAAATGGCATTTAGTTTATCCCAATTTTGTACAAATAAGCTGGGTAGTTTCAAGAATGTGACATGCACTTGTCAACATATCAGCAGCAATAAATAAATGAAAGGGTTAAAATGCATATAAAATTCACAAATATGTAGCTGAATGTACACTTTGACTTGACCTGCAGGTCCTCCAGACGTTCCATCATGCTATACCTTTTAAAGGAACTCCTATCAAGTCCAGCAGATTACATGCAATTCGTGGGAAGGACAATGCAGACCTTATATATGATCCTCGATCAGAGCAACTGCAGAACAACTCTACTCCAGACAGGTTCACTCTATTTGACGAAACAAATCTTATATTCCTTTTACAGACCAATTGAAAATAGTTACTTGTCAAAACATGGGCATTAGTACAGTCTCTGGCTTTATGTATAAAGCAAATAATACAATGTTGCTTATATCTCTACATAAACATATTTCAGGAAAGTCAACCAATGCCAGTGATGAAGCTGTTCCCTCCTGCCAATCCACATGCCCTTGCCAACGACCACAACTACTTGAAGTTAACTCCACAAGATCAGTACTTGAAAGATGAAATGGTTAGTTATTCCCATGCTTTTCAATTCAACATACATACATACATATGTATTTACACAATGTGCTGCAAATTCATAACCAGCTTCTTTGCAGATAGTTCCTGTTGATAACATTTGTGCTGTACCTTAGGCCCATGAAGAAAGAAGAGACACAAAAAACCCATCCTGCCTGTTTATTGTTGTTTGAAAAAAATTTTGGTTGTGGACAATGTGAGTTACAGTGTCCACCATTTCACGTCCAGAGTGCTCTGATTATTCTTAACATGTTAAAAGTCTTGGTTGGATTCTGGTGAGGTACTAGCATAAAAACGTCAACATGATATCAAATTCGAAAACTGTGTAGTTTGTGCAATGCTTGGTGTGTTTACAGTTCGCAAAAAATAGTGACTAGACTAAATAGGGTCATTCCCATGTGACTGAGAATTACATATACAATCACTACATGCTACATAGCTCCTGCTACAGACAGTGGTGGATAGTCTTCGCATATTAATTTCAGCTTAATACTTCCCACATAAGTCAAGATGGTGTTTTTGATTTTAAAGTAGAGTAAAGTGTAAAGTGCTTTGACCAATCCTGAGGATTGGATACTGCACCATATCAGAACTAACCTTACTCAAGTGTTGTTTAATTATCATGAGAAATGAAAATGTAATGTAAATTATTTGTAAAAATATAAAACAGTGATAAAAAAGAATAATTTAGAAAGATGATATGTGGCATGAAAAATATATAACAGTCCTCATGATACATAGATAATTTAAACAAGTAAAATGCTGCTGCCAGTGTATCAACAGGTTGTTGCTGAAAAATGTGAAAGGGCTTTCAATACCATTACTTCATCACAAACTTGTGTTGTACGTAAAAAGTGCCTGGTGTACGTTGCAAGAACTCAGCTCTGGCTGCCACTGACTATCAGCAACACAAAGACAATGAAACTCAACCACTGTAACAAAGCTGGATAATTCATGTATTTTTTCATGGACACTGGTAAAAGTTATAGTTAAATTGAATACAAATACCTTGTATTATTGACTTTTGATAAATATGTCGTCACGTATAAAAATATCATACATGTCAGAGCCATGCTAATTGTCACTTTTTCTCCAGTATAGGTAGATGTACAGCAAAACGTTAGGAAGCTGCTGTCATCGATATCTAAACCGATGTAGTTCACTAAAGAATGCTCGACACTGAACCTCTCTCGCAGTGTTGAAAGTTGTTGCCTGAAGACTCATGCCATATCTGCCAGACCCTGGCACCCACCGTTCCATCACAAATTGCACAGCTAGTCAGGTGTCACCACATTCTTATGTCTTGCAACCTGCATTCAACATTGGTTTCCAGTCAGTCAAGCTAACTGACTGATCTGGAAGCCAGTGTACACCCCATCGGCACTGGGGAATCTGTCATGAATGCAACACACGACACAATTGGGATCACTCGGTGGACATTCACATGACAAACTGTTAACATGCAGCATATTGCATGGCTGTAGAATCTTGTCCGAGATCCTGGACATACAACTGCCCAGTATGCCATATTAACTTGGAGAGCTAGTAGTACTAAGCACACTAGTTCAATCTCCTGTAAACAAAAGCGTATATTCAGTAAACAAAAACAGACACCATAGTAGTGTTGGGAGTAAATAATTATGGAGTTGTTCATTGTCATAATCAGCAAAATATAAAATAATGTTTCATGTATGATATGCAGCATTTCACAAGAAAAAAGGCAGCAAATGTTCTACTGCAGCTGCATCTATACATGTTGATATCTTAGGAACAGTCAGTGTTTACCGGATGGAGAAAGGGGGTGGGTTGACACATCATGCAGACATTAGTGGAATATGCTATTTTTCAAAACGGTGACAATTTTAAACTATTTTTCTTTATTAGGTGTTCATTGTCATTACATCAATTTTAAATTGTTCAATTTCTTTACAGTGATGCTTGATTTTAGTCAATATTATAGACTGATTTGAATTATGTTAATCAGTAAACCATCAGTAAAGTGCATTTATATATATTTTTTTTTTTTCAGTATATAAATTCATCTAAGTGTCTGCCATGTGTAACTACTACACATATTCATGTTTGACATTTGACAGGTTTAATGGTCAAGGTGAATGTTGGAAATGAAAAAATGAGGTGTTATTGTGATGCTAACAGTGTATTTTCCTCGTCAAGTATTCAAAGGTTCATAATATGTATGTCTACCTTCTTCAAGAATGAATAGTTTATTTTATAAATTTATTTCAGAGTCATCGCCATATGCTAAATACTTTTTAAAGGTGTATTAATTTGTCTTTGTTGATACACTGTATATGTACACAAGTGGGTATAATACACAAGTACAGAAGTCAATATTAAAATGTGTATGAAAACAAATGTATATTTAAATGTGCACATTAAAAACTAACCATTTCATCTTTCAAGTACTGATCTTGTGGAGTTAACTTCAAGTAGTTGTGGTCGTTGGCAAGGGCATGTGGATTGGCAGGAGGGAACAGCTTCATCACTGGCATTGGTTGACTGTCCTGAAATATGTTTATGTAGAGATATAAGCAACATTGTATTATTTGCTTTATACATAAAGCCAGAGACTGCATTAATGCCCATGTTTTGACAAGTAACTATTTTCAATTGGTCTGTAAAAGGAATATATGATTTGTTTCGTCAAATAGAGTGAACCTGTCTGGAGTAGAGTTGTTCTGCAGTTGCTCTGATCGAGGATCATATATAAGGTCTGCATTGTCCTTCCCACGAATTGCATGTAATCTGCTGGACTTGATAGGAGTTCCTTTAAAAGGTATAGCATGATGGAACGTCTGGAGGACCTGCAGGTCAAGTCAAAGTGTACATTCAGCTACATATTTGTGAATTTTATATGCATTTTAACCCTTTCATTTATTTATTGCTGCTGATATGTTGACAAGAGCGTGTCACATTCTTGAAACTACCCAGCTTATTTGTACAAAATTGGGATAAACTAAATGCCATTTTTTTTGCATTGACAATTGCCCCAATATTTGTACATAGTACATTGAATGTTTTTTTTAAACGTCTTACCTGTGTACATGTCACTTCTGTCAAGATAGTTCCTATCTGACACTAGCGTCCGGCCGAATAGAACTGCTGCAACATGCTTGCAGTGAGCTGTAGGGCCCTGCCCAGCACCACATTCACATTGTGCTTCTTACACCACCGCATCATTGTTCATGGACACATCTACTTTATAAGAGGCAGACTTCCTCATCTCTGCCCACACAACAGCTGACACAAACCACTTTCCTTGTGTGTTGTCTGTGGTAGTACGCATATACCGCAATAACCTGAAGAAAACAATGTACAACATATATATATATAAATTGTGGAGTCGCACAATACTGGGCCAAATTCATAACCAGCTTCTTTGCGGATAGTTCCTGTTGATAACATTTGTGCTGTACCTTAGGCCCATGAAGAAAGAAGAGACACAAAAAACCCATCCTGCCTGTTTATTGTTTGAAAAAAAAATTGTTTTAGACAATGTGAGTTACAGTGTCCACCATTTCACGTCCAGAGTGCTCTGATCATTCTTAACATGTTAAAAGTCGTGGTTGGATTCTGATGAGGTACTAGCATACATCAGTCAAGCAAATTTTGATTTCCGAAGGGTTTCACATTCTCATATTTTAGATCATCAACTTCACTTGGCATTGCGCCACATAACAGTGAGTAAAGATATCTTATCTTCTTTAATTTTAGGTGTAGATGTATCTTGATTACCATCTAAGACTTATTGCACTTGTTTTTGCTGTCCAGTCCTCTTTTTTGGCCCAGTATTGTGCTTCACCTATATATATTTACCCAGACACATATATAATGTAATATCAATAATAATTCACGAGTAAGGAGCTGTTAGGTTTCTTTTAAACTGGTTAATGGTCAGGAGTATCCTAAGTTTATGAGGCAGGGTATTCCAGAATACCAGTCCTGAATAATTTATTGTTAGGTTTTGAATGTTTGTTCTTACATTTAACACATATAAATTTGTCAAACCTCTTACATATAAGCCTGCTGGTATCTATTGACAAAGAGAACTATTATTTCATCAAGACAGTATCATATTTGACAGGGACGTATAAACTACAAAGCTCATATGGTTATTCGCTTTTACCTTTAATCCTACAGTCCTTTTAGTGTAATGTTAAGATAACTCACCTTTCTTTGTATAGAGACTTGCTCTTTTCCTCCAGGTTCTTTCCGTACTGGGATAAGTATTCCTCTAGACTCCCCAGTGTAAATTTGGGTAGTTGGTGCATACCACCATGTACGTCCCTATACATGGTATTCTGTGGCAGTTTCATGTTGAGCTCCTCTTCATTAACCTGTAAAATAAAAAACAATCACATTATTCCAAGTTATGTTCAATATGTGACTAAAATAAAGTATAATGGGTTTGGAGTAAGACTGCTCATGATATAGAAGAAAGCACTGTGATCAGGCTGGGCTGGTACACCCGCATCCCTCTCGATAGTGTATGTTACTCCAAGGTTTTGTGCTGGTTTTTATGAAATATAGAAACACACCCTCCCATCTTTAGGTAAGGTAAGGATGCATTTTATTTATCCCAACAGCAGAAACAAATTATACAAAGAGTGCGGCTAGTGTAGTGGTTAGCAGTGTTTAGCACATCCGCCTGGCATGCCAGTGCTCTGAGTTGGAAACCTGGACTGAGCAGGCATATTTGGTGTAAAAATCTGGCTCTCAAAATTGGGGACTGTGTATCCCTCGTGACTCGGTGATCACATTAATGTCGGTCCCGTCTCAATTTGGGACGTAAAAGAACCATTGAGGACGACAAGCACCCTGGTAGTGACCACCCTCAGTACCAGCATATAAAGAATGAGACATCATAAGGGGTCAGCACACTGTCAGTTTTCCCATTGGCGACCATGTTAATGTTTTGTATGATTATAAGAAAACGTGACCTATAAAGTTTCTTAAACTTCTCATCTGCTGTTATTATCATCTCGTTGACATGCTGGTCGAGTTTAGTCAAAATCTAATATCTCTAGCTCTTGCAAATTGCCTGTATGTATGACACCCGTCAATATTTACAAATGGATGCAGGCAGTAATCCGGCTAAAGTGTCAACTAGCCAAATTGCTGCCAGATACCCTTCCGCTTAGTAAAATTAGCTAAAAGGACACCATTTTACTGTCAACAGCTTCTACAATCACATCTAGAAATCTGACTACTCAAAAGCACTTATATCAGAGCAAGTGAATATTGTAGTCATTTCTCAAAAATATACTGCACTCTTTTTCGTCTGTAACCAAGCAGGAAGTCTAACAGTGTCCTAACCCCATAAGACCATTACATTCTAGGCAACACGTACGTGAGCCGTACGTTTAGACCTCCATTCTAAAAGTACGGCACTCATTCTGCGCATGCGCATGCTATTATTTCCGGTTACGTGAGTTGTATTTTTAGTATCACTTGTCTAAAGGTACGGCAGTCGATATGCGCATGCGCATGATTTTCATACGTGAGCCGTATCTTTAGCGCTCGGTTCTAGAAGTACGGCAGTTAAATTGCCGTATCTTTAGCACTTGTTTCTAAAAGTACGTGAGCTTTTCTGCATGTACATGTTGATGTATAGGCGTAAGCTGTATCTTTAGCACTCGGTTCTAAAAGTACGGCAGTTAAATTGCCGTATCTTTAGCACTCGTTTCTAAAAGTACGGGAGTTTTTTATGCGTGCACTTTGATGTAGTTCTGTACATACGCTGTATCTTAGCACTCGTTTCTAAAAGTACGTAAGCTTTACTGCATGTACATGTTGATGTACAGGCATAAGCTGTATCTTTAGCACTCGGTTCTAAAAGTACGGAAGTTATTTCACGCGTTCATTTTGATGTAGTTCTGTACACACGCTGTATCTTAGCCCTCGGTTCTAAAAGTATAGACGTAAGCCGTATCTGAGCCCTCGCACGTATTTCTGACAGTTTGGACAATATATATATAGTGTGCATATATGCATGAATATATAATTAATTTATGTACTGGTATAACATAATTGATTAAACGCAAAACAGTAATGTTGTAAAACATCAGAGTAGTTTTATTAACTATAAACACATGGAAATTATACAGTATCATATGAAATATCAATTGATTGGCCTACTTAGCCTACTGGCAGCTGCCGTATACATATAAATTAATACAAAAGACTGCCTAATACAAAAACATGCTAATAAGACTGACTTGCCTGAATACAAATTACACCACCACATTATAAACGTGTAAATGATACAGTATTAAACATTAGTATATAGGCCTACTTAGCCTACTGACAGCTGCCTTAAACATCATTAATACAGTCGACTGCTTAATAAAAAAATGTGTACATAGAACATGCTAATGTGATTGACTTGCGTAAATTACTAATAAATAAATTGCACCATATTATCGTAAAATTTTCATAACATCACATCTTCTCTAGACTATTGCACGAAACTCGCTATATGTAAAACATTTTTACGCAACTCTATAAATGTAAAACATATACATAGAACTCACTAAATGTAAAACATATATACGTGGAACTCAGCAAATATAAAACATTTGTACACAAAACTCAGCAAATGTAAAACATATATACGCAGAACTCACTACAGGTAAAACATATAAACGTGGAAGTCATTAATATTGTTGTGACTGCAGAGATGCATATGCATTTATATAAACTGCAATGTTCTTAAAAAAACAGCCTTGTCTTCCCCTGCAGCATACTCTCAAGATGTATTCCACATATTTCAGAACAATTACGTTGAAATTCAGTATCTGACATTGTCTGTGATACACTGTCTGTCCACAAGTCTACATGATGTCGATGATGCCCTTCTCGTCGATGGATGGGTCCAGCTCCTTGTAGGCTGAAGCTGTGCTGCTTCATCCATCACATTGTGACGTCGCCAGCTGAATGTTGGGCGAAGTCACTTCCCTCATGTGGGTGTTGATCGTCGAGTGGTGCATGGAAGGCATGACCATGTGTCGACACAGCTAGACGAGGTCACTGTGTCCCACACCCATATCCATCGTGGCAGACACGAGGGACTGCACCATCACAAATGGAGCCGAATTCAACTTCGCGCCTCCCAGTCGATCAGATGAGTACGTCTTGTTCAACACCTCGCCATAAGACATGCTTAGCACGTATGTCTCCAGCACACAAACGACCCCAAGAGTGCAGTCGACAGTCCGGACAGCAAGCGTGCAGCTGCTGCATGCACTACACAACAGCCCTCTCACTAGCTCAATGAGGATGCTGGACCGCATGCAGATGGTCGACAACTGTTCCACGACATCGCCATCTTCCAAAGTTTTGGTATCACTCAACAGGCATTTGTAGGGAAACTTCTTCTTGGTGGCTGAAGTTTGTGTGTCATCTATCACTTGTAATGTTGATGGTTGTTGATCATCCTCACCATGAATGGATAACTGTAACAAAACAAATGCAATGTTTTACAGTGTACAGTAATTATTAAATAAATGGAGAAAAAAATTCCTGTGATTAATAAATGCTGTTACCAATAACAATACTGTATATGTACGTATGTATGTGTGATCTCCACCATACATAGATAAGTTATAACTAAAGCAATACCATCATGACATGAACTGATAAAAAAGTATTTGCACTGTCCATTTCATAGTGTCTAAATTATTAGTTGCCAATAACAATAGATGAATCTGTGTATCTGTGAACATGTACAACCAGGGCAGTTGTCGTGACATAGCCTGGCTAGAACAGTGAAACCATGTCCACCCATATACTAAATGAAATGTCAACAGCTGAGCCGGAACACCTACTAACGTATTTCATTCAAATAACTATTATAGCATCTAAAGAACCATATCAATAAATACCACTTTGTCGGAATCACCACTGCTGGATTAGCGCTGGAACTGCTCAACGTCGACATCGCCATGTTCCTTTCACCTTTGACGCACTCTCAGCGGCACTCCTCTTTAAGTCACGCGCTAGTTGACACTGCTTTATCCTCCTCTGTTTCCCAACGCCATACGCTTCCTTAGATTTCTGTTTTCGGTACGGCGTATTCGCGTTTTCGTAAATATCGCGCCCACATCCAACTCCGCCATCTCGACTATAAACATGAGCGCGCAGAATTAATTTACATTTCTCCAGGAAATGACAAATCGAAAACAGCTGCGCGCGCATCCTCACGTACGTTTAGGCCACCAGGCTAAAGATACGGCTCACGTACGCGTAGCCGTAGACACTAACGTACATTCTAACCACAATAATACTGAACAGTCAGTTAATAGAACATTGTCAAGCGCTGGAAACAACTAGAACTACAAAATATGAAAACAAATACTAAGATATAAATTGTACAATAACAATTTGCATAATGTCAACAAAATACAAAACAAATCACTGTGTGATGGGAGACTCCACACTATTATTATCTTTAAAGTTTAATAATATTCACTTAAAAACAGCCTCCCCCCATTCATGACATAGTCATAGACGCTCACGCGACATAGACGAGACTGGTAGCACTGACCGTTTTATATACATATTAAATGGATGTATATGTTGCTTTTACTGAATTGTACACGTTATAGTACGAATAAATATTATTATTGACAGTTTACGAAACATCATGAATTATCGCTCACACACAGTACCAACCTACCTGACAATCAATTCGCGTTTTCTGCGAGATTGCTTGGCACTTCGTTTCTTCAGTTCATCTTTGAGTTCTTTTAAAGTCCAACTTTGATAACACATAGCTCATAACGTGGGTGAAAAACGCTCGATATAAGTATTCTGTACACTGCGTCGTGACGCTGGTGATTGACAAGCACAATGCTTTGACAAGGCTTCACTTGCAAGGGATACTTCAGTATTTGCAAGTTGGTGTAGTTCGCTAGGGGGCAGCACATCTGTCAAAAACTCGAAGGTCAACGAATCTAGATTTAACAAGATTGCCATCCAGAGAATTAACTCTAGATAGCAGGTGGACAAGGAAGCCCTTTGGCTTATCGAGAGTCCAACCCTTTTATCTACATATATCCAGCCCTTCTGAGGTATGTGTCGATTTTATTTTTAAACATATTCACACTACTAGCACCCACACAATCATCAGATAATCTGTTCCATTCATTCACAGTCCTTTGTGAAAATGAGAACTTTCTCACGTCTAATCTACACTGCTCCTTTACTAATGTAACGTCATGTCCTCTAGTCTTTCAATCTTTCTTAACTGAAAAAAACATATTTCTATCAATATTTTCATAACCATTCAATATTTTAAACACTTCTATCTGATCTCCTCTCAATCTCCTGTTGTTAAACCACATTCTTTTAGGCGTTTTTCATAACTAAGATCCCTCAGTTTTGGTATCATTTTAGTCGCTCTCCTCTGTACTCTTTCTAGCATATCTATGTCCTTCTTGCGGTATGGCCTCCACGCTTGTATACAATATTCTAAATGAGGCCTAACTATTGTTTTGTACAGTGGTATTATTAGTTCTTTTTCTTTATATGCTATATTTCGCCTAATCAATCCAAGGATTTGATTTCCCTTTGAAGCTGCAATTCCACACTGCTCTGAAACCTTCATGTCAGCACTAATTGTCAGCCCTAAGTCTTTTTCTTTTACAGTAGTACTTAGTACAGTTCCCCCCATTGTATATTCTACATATTCGTTCCCATGTCCTGTGTGGAGGCATTTACATTTCCCAAAATTGAACAACATTTGCCACTTTTCAGACCATTTGATCAACCTGTCAAGATCATCTTGTAAATGCTGTCTATCACCATCACTTTCAATCCTTCTAAACACTTTTGTATCATCTGCAAATTTCAACACCTTGCTAGCTATATCATCGTCCAAATCGTTTATATATATTAAGAATAATATAGGTCCCAGTACTGATCCCTGTGGAACCCCACTCAAAACTGATTTTCAGTTTGAAGCCTCCCCATCAACAACTACCCGTTGTCTTCTGTCAATCAGCCATTTTTCTATCCAGTTAATTATACCATTTCCTATGCCATGGGCTTTTAGTTTAAGCAGTAATCTCTGATGTGGCACTTTGTCGAAAGCTTTTTGAAAATCTAAGTAAATGATATCTTCCCAAAAACATAACATATTTGTTAAGCATGACCTCGCTTTTAGAAACCCATGTTGAGATGGGTTTATTAAGTTATGTTTAACAAGAAAATCCACCATGTGATCTTTAATTAGTCTTTCTAATAATTTACAAATCACTGATGTTAAACTCACTGGTCTATTGTTCTCGGACTTGTTTCTCGAACCTTTTTTAAGATTTAACAAGATTGCCATCCAGAGAATTAACTCTAGATGGCAGGTGGACAAGGAAGCCCTTTGGCTTATCGAGAGTCCAACCCTTTTATCTACATATATCCAGCCCTTCTGAGGTATGTGTCGATTTTATTTTTAAACATATTCACACTACTAGCACCCACACAATCATCAGATAATCTGTTCCATTCATTTACAGTCCTTTGTGAAAATGAGAACTTTCTCACGTCTAATCTACACTGCTCCTTTACTAATGTAACTTTATGTCCTCTAGTCTTTCTATCTTTCTTAACTGAAAAAAACATATTTCTATCAATATTTTCATAACCATTCAATATTTTAAACACTTCTATCTGATCTCCTCTCAATCTCCTGGTCTCTAGTGTTGTTAAACCACATTCTTTTAGGCGTTTTTCATAACTAAGATCCCTCAGTTTTGGTATCATTTTAGTCGCTCTCCTCTGTACTCTTTCTAGCATATCTATGTCCTTCTTGCGGTATGGCCTCCACGCTTGTATACAATATTCTAAATGAGGCCTAACTATTGTTTTGTACAGCGGTATTATTAGTTCTTTTTCTTTATATGCTATATTTCGCCTAATCAATCCAAGGATTTGATTTCCTTTGAAGCTGCAATTCCACACTGCTCTGAAACCTTCATGTCAGCACTAATTGTCAGCCCTAAGTCTTTTTCTTTTACAGTAGTACTTAGTACAGTTCCCCCCATTGTATATTCTACATATTCGTTCCCATATCCTGTGTGGAGGCATTTACATTTCCCAAAATTGAACAACATTTGCCACTTTTCAGACCATTTGATCAACCTGTCAAGATCATCTTGTAAATGCTGTCTATCACCATCACTTTCAATCCTTCTAAACACTTTTGTATCATCTGCAAATTTCAACACCTTGCTAGCTATATCATCGTCCAAATCGTTTATATATATTAAGAATAATATAGGTCCCAGTACTGATCCCTGTGGAACCCCACTCAAAACTGATTTCCAGTTTGAAGCCTCCCCATCAACAACTACCTGTTGTCTTCTGTCAATCAGCCATTTTTCTATCCAGTTAATTACCATTTCCTATGCCATGGGCTTTTAGTTTAAGCAGTAATCTCTGATGTGGCACTTTGTCGAAAGCTTTTTGGAGGGAATCTAAGTAGATGATATCTACTGGTGATCCATCATCATCTACCCAATTTAGTGATATTCTTCCAAAAAAATATAAACATATATTTGTTACATGACCTCGCTTAGAAACCCATGTTGAGATGGGTTTATCGTAGTTATGTTTAACAAGAAAATCCACCTTGTGATCTTTAATTACTCTTTCTAACAATTTACAAATCACTGATGTTAAACTCACTGGTCTATAGTTCTCTGACTTGTTTCTCGAACCTTTTTTGAATAACGGTATAATGTTTGCTTCTTTCCATTCTAAAGGAACCAATCCCTCTTCTAATGACAAGTTGAAAACTGTTGCAAGCGGTATGCTAATTTGTTCTACAATTTCCACTAGTAGTTTGGGTGGAATACCACCCACTCCAGGTGATTTATTTTCCTTCATAGCCCTAATTTTCTTAGCTACCATTTCTGGGGTTACAATTAACTGTCTTAAATATTCTGATTCTGCCCCCTTGAACTTAGCCTCTGGTACTGGCAGTGAACTAGTGTCTTCTCTGGTAAAACACTGAACTAAAATACTCATTTAGGTCTTCAGCCATTAAGAATCCTTCTGATATTATATTTCCAGCGCTATCTTCTAGAGGACCGACCTTATCCTGAACTTTCTGTTTGCTTCGAACATACGCATAAAAACTCTTGCTGTCATGTTTTATATTACAAGCTAATTTATGTTCATAGCTTCTCTTTGAATTTCTAATTTCAGCTGTAGCTTGGTTTAGTGCTTCTTTATAAAGGTTGTAGTCTTCGTCATTGCCAGTACGTCTATAAGACTTCCACATCATTTGTTTATACTTAATTTTTCTAATGGCTTCTTTCGATAAGTATTTCTTTCTGGTCCGTTTCCCTTGTTTTTTGAAGGGAACAAATTTATCTACGATGCACTCTATTTCATTCTTTAAGATATTCCAGCATTCTGTTGCTGTCTTATTCTTCAGTGTATTATTCCAGTCTATCTTTGCTAAATAACGGTATAATGTTTGCTTCTTTCCATTCTAAAGGAACCACTCCCTCTTCTAATGACAAGTTGAAAACTGTTGCAAGCGGTATGCTAATTTGTTCTACAATTTCCACTAGTAGTTTGGGTGGAATACCATCCACTCCAGGTGATTTATTTTCCTTCATAGCCCTAATTTTCTTAGCTACCATTTCTGGGGTTACAATTAACTGTCTTAAATAGTCTGATTCTGCCCCCTTGAACTTAGCCTCTGGTACTGGCAGTGAACTAGTGTCTTCTCTGGTAAACACTGAACTAAAATACTCATTTAGGTCTTCGATCAGCCATTAAGAATCCTTCTGATATTATATTTCCAGCACTATCTTCTAGAGGACCGACCTTATCCTGAACTTTCTGTTTGCTTCGAACATACGCATAAAACTCTATATTTGATATGATTATTTGTTGCAAACCGTATTCGGGTAGACTTTTGTGTGTTAACTTATTTGACCAAACATATTTAACCAAACGGCATTCTAGTGAATTATTTGACAAAAATCTTGCACAATGACAGCGTAAATGGATAATCGAAAGTCAGAATTCGACAATGTCGACGTAAATGGAAAATCGAAAGTCAGAATTCGACAATGTAGCCTTGTGGAATTATGGCCCTAATATCGTTCTACAGCGAGGTAGATCGTAGAGTTCTGTTGATGGTACGGTAGCCAATTAACTCACTTATGTAGTCCGGCGCTAGACCATTCAAGACACAATACGTAAACACCAGCACTTTGTAGGTCGGTCTCAAATGAACGGGTAGCCAGTGTAAACGCTGCAACACGGGCGTGATGTGTTCGTATTTCCTCGTGCGAGTAATTAGGCGAGCGGCACAGTTCTGCACCCTTTGTAGACGTTGCATCACCGTGTGTGGGAGACCATAAAGAAGTGCATTCCCATAATGTAAACGGGATGTCACTAGTGCGTGAACAAGTGTCTTGCATGATTCTTCCGTCAGATGTGGCCGAATTCGCCCAATGTTTATGATATGATAGTAGCAGCTTTTCACAGTGTTGGCAATCTGCTGTTCCATTTTCAGGTTGCTATCAAATAGCACACCCAAACTGCGCACGCTCGATGATGGTTGAATTCGATGGCCGGCTACTGTGATGTATACATTGGCAGGCAGACTGCCGCGTTTCTTCGCTGGAGAAAAAACGATCGCCTCGGATTTCTCTGTGTTCAGTTTTAACTGGTTTCTAGTCAACCATGCAGCCACTTCCGCAACACACAATTAAAGTTCCCGAGAACTAACGACGGCAAACATATCGCCTGCACTAGACTGTTCTATAAATAGCCGCAGATACCAAGCGTTGGCCAACAAAATACGTCTGCCATGGAATAGCGCAATCTATACACTGCCCCGTTAAGTAATTAAACCAGCTGTACATCATTGATCTTAGCTAGTTGTCATATCTGCAGTAAAATGGAAAGTGAGAGTTTGCCACCCAAATGCAGTGTTGTTATATTTAATTTGTAATGAAACCATCGATATCATTTAAAGTTAGGCCTTACCACTTCTCTGTTACGCCAACAATATATAATCATGGTAATTTAACACAAGTCTAAGGCGCTGGAACCTGGGGGTTTGAGGAGGAGGGCTAGACATAGGACTAGCGCCCCAATATTTAGGGAAGGGTTATGCATTTTGTGGTGTAATTTGCGTTTGTGGGGCTGGATATAAGATTAGCCCCCCAATAGTTTTGGTGCTTTTGTCGGCGAGCCTCAACGGGGGTGCAAGTGGAGGTTTTGAGAGGGCCTGACTAGCTTATCAAAAGACATTCAAGCGGATGCAAAATCTCTGATAATGTTATTTTTTATTTCAATTGCACTAGGAAATAGCAATTATTAATATTTCTATTACAGTGACGTTTCCGCCATCTCCGTTAAGCAAAACAATATCTACTTCGCTGTGGTTTAACGTACGTAGTATTTAAAGTATATATGTAAGCAACAGGCAGTCTACAATTTTGTATAGTAGTTCAAACCGTTTAAAATCATACTAAAAACTAACGTTCAGGCAATGGTAGAGATCAAACAATTTGAAATTCAACCAACAACTTCAGAATGCATGAATGTTACATGCGGGTTTCTACAGGGATCTACGTTGGGTCTTGCGTTGTTTATTTATATATTAATGATATGTGTATTGAGTCATTGTTAATGCAGTCAATTGTCTTTGCTGATGATACTAATTTCGTTTACTCAGGTGACAATCTGTCACACGTGTGTGAAACAGTATCAACAGAATTAGACAAATTATACAGATGGCTTCAAGTTAATAAGTGTTTCCTAAATATAGCCAGTTGTTGTAGTTTTCTCGATGTAGTCGAGATGTAAGTTATACGGATTGTAAGGAAGTAACTCGTAGTTTGTACTAGAACATTTATTTTACATGTTGTAGATAATTTTTTATCAGTTGAAAACTTTAACTGTACAGGACGTGGTGGATTTCAATAGCATGGTGTTTATGTACAAGGTTTATACTAATCTTTTACTAGCAAACATAATGTTGTACTTCCAGAGAAGTAATGACAGTCATCATCATAACACCCGTATGAAAAATTGCAATTTTAAAATAAGGTTTAGTAGGACTACTAAAAAGCGGAATGTATCAGAATAAAGGGACCTAAGATGTGGTAGACCTGTGTGCTGACATTAAATTGTGCTATTCTACTTACCGATTCAAAAAGAATTCTGCAAAGATATGATGAATTCATGTTTTGAGTTTATGTTTGTTATTATGTATCAACTACCATACCTTCAGGTAGATTAAATCTAGCTTAATTTTTAGTTATATATTGTGTATGTATTGAACCAGTGCAATTGTATAGTGTGGGAATGCTATTTATAAGTTTTATAACTTCTTGCATTTCCCTTCTACATTTTCTTATTGTTCTATGCTTAACTATATTTTTCATTGTTCCACTGTTTATAGTAGATTAGCTTACAAATATGCATGTTTACACCTTATTTGAAATAATACTTTGTACTTATGTTGACTAAATTTAATTAATTAATTAATTCATTCATTCAACTGCTGCTAGCCTTAGCATGTACCCTCTACTGTCAGGTCTTACAGTCTAGCCGCTACAATGGCCCCCTAACGTGTAGCCGCTATATGTCGCCCCTTAGCGTGTAACCGCTACTGTCGACCCTAGACGAGTCTAGCCGCTACTATTGGCCCCTTCGTGTAGCCGCTATATGTCGGCCTTTAGCGTATAGCTGCTACTGTTGACCATTAGAGTATAGCCGCGACTATCAACCCTTGACGTGTAGCCTTTGCTGCCCGTTCTTAGCGCATAGCCGACACTGTCGGGGTTCAGCTTGTAGCCACTGTTGTTAGCCTTTTTGTGTAATCGCTGCTGTTGACCTTGACGTTAATCTCAGTTCGTTCAGTTGAACTAGTACCATTTGTTCAGTGTGTTCTTGCCCTTTGCTGGACAGTCTATTGACAGATTATTAGTAGATGCCGTTGGACGATACGACACTTCCGCTTCTCGATCCAAGTGCCAGCATGGGGGAGTGGGTGCCGGTGAAACGGGCCGAGACTAGTCTCGTGTCAGAAGCAGGTGCCCACTGGGACCGTGCCAGAACTAGGTGATATTCTAAGATAATTGTGCTAGCATTATATTTAAGTTTAATAGTTTCATTGTTAGAATATAATTTATAGCATAAACATAAATGTTCAAGATTGTGTAATATTTGCTGAAAAAAAAAATCAAGAAGGCAAGCAAATATAGTAAATCTAGTTACTTCTGACACGGTCGGTCCACTTGTAAGGTAAATTTGTTCACTGTGCTTGTGCGCATGCGCAATACGTAAATGCCTACTTCTGGCACGTGACTGCTTTCGGCCCGTCACCACGGTACGCAACATAAAAATAACATATTGTAAAAAGGTACGTTCTTGTGTATCCAGTCATTGGGAGTGCTCAAAACACTTTAAACTGTATTCCAAGACAGACCTGTCCAATCGAACACCAACTCGAATTATCCGGAAACTGCACGAAAACTAGTTTTATACAGATATCCACAACTATCTATAATCAGGTACTCATTCACACTGCTTAATGAACTGGAGCAACGTGGAATGGACGAACTTGTTCAACGCTCAAAACGGCAGCAAGAAGATTTTAACCTGTAATCTCTCGATCGCGAATCCGACGCTCTAAATTGGGACGTCAACAGACGGCGCCGCTAATTTAGTCGGACGAGAATCCATTACGATTTTGCAGACTTTCAACTTGTTTCCACGTAAGAAAGCATTGGTCATAAATTGTGTTTCTTTTGAATAAAATTACTTTAACATAATTAGGATTTTTTTGGAATATTAATTTCGCTGCAACTTGAAATGGTTATTACATAAGCGTGCTTTGAAACTGCTACCAGTGGGGTGATTTGCGTCCGATCGTTTTCACACGGCCCGGCTTCACATTTAGGGGCACTCACTTCAACGAAAAATGGGCACATGAGCTCGATATCTGACATATTAATCAAATTAAAGGTAATGTAATAAACTGTTTATATCTAGAACGACATTGTAGGAAATTTAGTGTAATGTTGTAAAAAAATACAACGAAAACAATTGATGTTTCGTTCCCATATTTGTGAAAATGTAAGTTTGATGTCGTTTTGCCAAGATGATCTATTTCATTTCTACTTTTAAAATACGTAAAGAAAAGCACCATTGTTGGTCCAGCTCATGTGCCCCTAGAGTTTAGAAGACGCCTACCCTCAAATTTCCAACGTCCGGATGTTTCCGTGAGCGGCTTCGGCAATAACCGTCGGTTACTGTTTGTCAGTATTAAATGATGATCAGCAGATGCAGGACCATATAACGGGTTTTTTGTTTAGGGGTACGTATTCCCCCCAATTGTACATCCTACACACTTTTGTTACATACAAGTTAAAAGCTAGCAGTTTCTTGTAACATTATTAAATAATATAATAAATGTGTTCTGACATGTTCTGTTTTAGCAGAATAATTTGTTATACTATATATAGTAGACCTGTACTACCATTTCTCGTCTTTAAATCATAATACATAATACTCAGTATTCTTACCACATAGTATGATTCTATTAATTTAAAAATAATTGTTCAGCTTAGAACAATGGCATAATATATTAATGAAGGATGTTTTTTTCATATAATAATTTTTTTTTTTTATATATGAACACAAGAATCACTTCAAAATAACTCGTCTCGTTCTATTAACTATTTAATATTGTTGTATTACCTTATTGTTCCATCTACAAAACTGTAATACACATTTGATTACTGGGCTACTTAGCTTTCATTTGATCGATGACACACTGTGCTCAGTGCAAATTACCTGTATAGTTCACTTTGATCAATTCATTAATTGATTAATTTTGTAATCAATTAATACATAGTTGTATTGTCTCCAAAAAGAACATATACTAATTGATTAATTCCCCAGCTTTCGATTTTTATATTACACACTATGATCGTTGTAAAATAATAATCTTGTTAGTAATTAATTAATCTTGTTATATTAATTAATTAATTAATGTATTGTTCTGTCTATACAAATGGTATACATACATTGAATGCTGACCCATGCAGTTTTAATTTGCTATATTACATTGATCAGTACAACATTTTACCTAGTTCTATTAATTAATTAATTAATATTGTTATATGAATTAATTAATGTATTTTTATGTATACTCGAATTGTATGTATCTATTTATTGCTAAGCGCTTCAGCTTTTATTTGCTGTATTACATGCAATAATCACTAAAACATTCATCTTGTTTTTTAATTAATTAATTTCTTATATTAATTAATTAATTAACATATTTTTCCATCTACACATTATGGTATACATTATATTAAATGCTGAGCTACACAGCTTTAATTTGCCACATTACACACGGATCACTAGAACAATGTTATATTGTTCTATTAATTAACTAATAATAATATTTTAATTAATGGATATTGTGTCCTGTCGACAAACAGTTACTCTTTCGTTGCTGAGTTTCGCAGCTTACATTTGCTATATTAAACATGATATGTGAATGTCTATGTCTATTATAATAATTGGCAAAAACCATAAGGTCATTACGCCAATATAGGGTGGGGGGCATATGCCATAGCACTACAGGAAATTTTAGAGTCGTCTGCCCAGCCTAGATTTAAAAGTATCCACCGTGGCTACAAACACAACTGTTTCGGTTAGTCCGTTCCAGTTCTTTACTGTTCTATTAAAAAGCTGTTAGCATAAACCTGAGTCCTTGCCGGCACCTGAATAAATTGTTCACTGTGGCCATGGGTGTTGTTGATTGAGTGAACAAGGTGACTTGACAAAGAAAGAGCTATTTCTCCGAGTAGAGATTTATAGAACATAGAACAACAGCTAGGCGGCTGACCTCTCTGCGGCGTTCTAGGGACTCCCACTTGAGTGTTTTCATAATTAATGTTACGCTGCTTTCCCGACTGTTGTTACCCATTACAAATCTCGCTGTTCGTCGCTGTATTTTCTCAAGTTCGTTAATATTTATTTGGTGTAGCGAGCAGCGCTCGCGTATTCGAGGTTAGGACGAACTAGTGTAAAGTAAGCCGATTGCTTAGTTTTCTCTGAGCATTTATACAGATTTCTCTTCATAAAACCTAATACACGATTAGATTTGGCAGATAGGTGGGATATGTGAATGTTCCATCAGAGGTCATCAGAGAACTCCACACCTAGGTACGGGTGGTGGTGTACAATTCCCAGGTTGTCTCCATTGATGGTATACTGGGACTGGTGGACAGTTCTCTTCTTTGGTGATATGCATAACTGAGCATTTGGCGAGTATATTAAAACAGCATCTGCCAGGTTGCAGACCAGTCCACCAGCTCTTGCAGGTTTGACTGGAGGCTTCTTAAAATAATACTGTTCTTGATACGTCGGTATAAAATAAAACGTCGTCGATCGTACTGGAACTCAATTGAAGGGAGGGACGAACGCCCAGCACAAAAAGAAAACAAAGCGTTTCTGTCTTACGTTACGGGCTGCGGCCGCACTGTCGATCCTCCACTTCGGTACGATTTTCGTGGAGAATCGGCAGACATGATTGTCCGTCACAATAATAACACGCCACGAAGAATGGGAGTGTGTAATACGAATTAATAGCAATGTGTGTTGACAAACCAAGCACTACCCAGTGTAAATAAATATGGCGACAGTGATGACGTCAGTGTTGTTTTGATCCGCGAAGCATTGAACACGTGCCACTATTTACAAATAAACTGGCGTTGCTTCTGCGCAGTTGAGAAAGACAATGATTAATGCGTGTTTTTAAAGGTTCTGCAATTTACTAAATAACATAATTCCAAACAAGATCGAATCAATTTTGTCCATAACATGCATGGGCCTATATAACGGAGGCGGTGGTAGAGATTGAATAATCTTCTTTCGAGCTAAATATATGTATAGGCCAGGCTGAGGCAGCATGGCCTCTTGGGGTAGGCGGCCACCATCAAGTTAAATACTCCGAATGTCCAAAAATCATGTGCAAAATGATGCTGATATAGATATTGTATAACCATAACTATATTGATAGCATGCTTGACGTCGAGTGTAACGAAGAAAGGTTAATCGATCCCCAAGAAATGTTGGTCATACATCAAAAATGTAAGAAAGGACTTTGTTGGTATACCATCACTGAAAGACCACAATAATCATCTGGTTTCGTCTAGTAAGGGGAAAGCAGATATACTGTCAAAGCAGTACCAAACTGTCTTCACAAAGGAAGATCTTGTCAACATTCCAGTCATGCCTCAATCACCATATTCCGCAATGCCGGGAATGACTGTCACAGTACATGGAGTACACAAGCTGTTACTCAGACTGAAGCCCGGCAAAGCGCATGGCCCTGACGCAATCCCAAACAAAATTCTAATGGAGACAGCTGATCAAATTGCACCTTGCCTGGCTAGAATATTCCAACAATCCATCGACACGGGTGAGGTCCCCCTTGACTGGAAACATGCTAATATATCAGCAGTATTCAAGAAGGGTGACAAATCAGTCGCAGCAAACTATAGGCCAGTATCCCTCACATCAGTATGCTGCAAACTATTTGAGCATATTATCTACAGCAACATAATGGGACACCTGGACTCTAATAACATCATCGTAGAGTACCAGCATGGGTTTAGGAATAAACATTCATGTGAGACACAATTAATTGGTGCCACAGAAGACATTACAAAGAATATAGATAACGGCCACCAAACTGATCTCCTAATACTGGACTTTTCTAAGGCCTTTGACACCGTGCCCCATGCACGCCTTATGGGAAAACTCCAGTATTACGGGGTCAGTGATGGAGTCACCAACTGGATTTCAAATTGGCTAACTGACAGAAAGCAGAATGTAGTAGTAGATGGCGAGACGTCAGAAGAAGTGACAGTCGAGTCTGGGGCTTTTATTATATGTCAGTGATATAGGAGAGGGGATCACCTCTAACATCCGGCTTTTGCCGACGATTGTATTTTATACCGGCGTATCAAGAACAGTATTGACGCAGAAGCCCTCCAGTCCGACCTGCAGAGGCTGGTGGACTGGTCTGCAACCTGGCAGATGCATTTTAATATATATAAATGCTCAGTTATGCATATCACCAAGAAGAGAACTGTCCACCAATCCCAGTATACCATCAATGGAGACAACCTGGGAATTGTACACCACCACCCGTACCTAGGTGTGGAGTTCTCTGATGACCTCAGATGGAACATTCACATATCCCATCTATCTGCCAAATCTAATCGTGTATTAGGTTTTATCAAGAGAAATCTGTATAAATGCTCAGAGAAAACTAAGCAATCGGCTTACTTTACACTAGTTCGTCCTAACCTCGAATACGCGAGCGCTGCTTGGGATCCATACACCAACAAAATATTAACGAACTTGAGAAAATACAGCGACGAGCAGCAAGATTTTTAATGGGTAACAACAGTCGGGAAAGCAGCGTAACATTACTGATGAAAACACTCAAGTGGGAGTCCCTAGAACGCCGCAGAGAGGTCAGCCGCCTAGCAATGTTCTATAAATCTCTACACGGAGAAATAGCTCTTCCTTTGCCAAGTAACCTTGTTCACTCAATCAACAACACCCGTGGCCACAGTGAA
This sequence comes from Paraescarpia echinospica, assembly GCA_020002185.1. Taxonomy (NCBI): domain Eukaryota; kingdom Metazoa; phylum Annelida; class Polychaeta; order Sabellida; family Siboglinidae; genus Paraescarpia; species Paraescarpia echinospica. The sequence continues at coordinate 58,278,802 of CM034539.1, read as the reverse complement.
CGATTTATTCAGGTGCCGGCAAGGACTCAGGTTTATGCTAACAGCTTTTTTAATAGAACTGTAAAGAACTGGAAAGGACTAACCGAAACAGTTGTGTCTGCAGCCACGGTGGATACTTTTAAATCTAGGCTGGGCAGACGACTCTAAAATTCCCTGTAGTGCTATGGCATATGTCCCCCCCACACTATATTGGCGTAATGACCTTATGGTTTTTGCCAATTATTATATAGACATAGACATCCAGAAAGTTCAGCAATATAAGACTGATGCAATTAAATCACAATGTATTTTTGAAATATTTTATGCATTTTTAATATTTTGCTAATCCTCAAACTGGTGCAATTCTTTATTTAATAAATGGTGCGCTACGGGGGAAAGGCAAGGTTATTTAGACCTGTAAATTTTTAAATGACGGCGGAATTGTGTAATATTTTTAACTGATCTAACATTAAGAGGGAGCATATTCCAAAGAGTTTGTGCAGCAACAGAAAAACCCTAGTTTCAATGCTGGTGTCGACTCTAGGAACAAAACGTAAGTCAGAACTAGTTGATCGAAGCTGGATAGGTTTATAACATGGTTGTTTACATGAAAATGCTTGCATGCTGTAATTAACTGATGAAATATTAATAAACCAATTCTGGTTACAAAACAATGAGACCCACACATATTACATAGGTAGCAACAAATATATGATATGTTAATTATAATTTAAATTTAACAATTAAACAGCTTAAAAAAATCAGAACACATTATTTATGTATTATCCAAACATGAAATTTGCATGAATTTTACAATTTGAAATGTTCGTATTATGCGAAACTAATACATGCGAAATAGACCAGATAAAAACAAACGCTAAATAATTTATGAAGTTACATAAAATAGCACGTGTCAGCTAAATTTAAACTATATTTCATATTTGACCCAAAAGTATATGTCATTTCAATAAAGGTTTGCTAAAGTGTCCACGTTTCATTTGGCTTTAAGTAGGCCTACAAAAAAAAACCTTGTCACGTCCTACGGGCAAAAAATGGGGTTTTACTACCCTGAAAGCATCCTTTAACATTTCTTGTAAAATACCGTAGAATGGTAACATTATTACAAAAATCCAAGTTAAATCCACTGTGAGCAATGCCTTTTGATTGAAAATTGGCCAAATTGTTCGTGTATTGTTCTTATCGATATATACAACAAAAAACCTCACAAAGTTCCTTGCAAAATTACGGTTTGTTACCATGCGCTCTGCGATTTCTTGCAAATGCCGTACCAAGGTAACATTGTTATGAAAACTCAAATTTTATCCAAAAGCATCCTCGCGAGCTACGGATGGAATATGATTAAGACTGCCCATTGTAGTTCGCTAAATTAATTATAGGCCCTTAATTTACAGCTGTTCTTGTGTCTAGAACCCTTAGCCAGGAATGTTAAAGTTTCCAGTTTACCCGTTCTCATTCTTTATCTACCCGTCATGCTCATGAAAAAAAACATTACACATGCTTTGGTCATTGACATCGGAAAGTGGTGAATATTCAGGGGGCTGAGGCTCTCCGAAAACCTCCAACTGCACCCCCTTGAGGGCTCTCCGAAAACCTCCAACTGCACCCCCTTGAGGGCTCTCCGATAACCACCAATTGCACCCCCTTAAGGGCTCTCCGAAAACCTCCAACTGCACCCCCTTGAGGGCTCTCCGAAAACTTACAACTGCACCCCCTTGAGGGCTCTCCGAAAACCTTCAACCGCACCCCATTCATATTCTCCAAAAACCTCAACAGCACTCCTTTGAGGATCGCAAAATATTCAAAGTTCAAACCAAGCTCATGAACTCGCTATCACACTTAGTACAATGCTTGTTTTATCATAACGCAAACACTCTTTTGATCTTGCTATTGGGAACATAGAACCACATTATGGTCCAACACAAGATCACGATATCTGAAGAATAAAAATCCCGTGAATCAAAGATCCAAATACCCATTATTCGAAAAAGAAAAACCCGTTGCAATTAAAAAAATCCGTTGAAATTTTCAAAAAATCCGTTCCAAGAACGGGTTTTCATAACAATGTTACCATGGTGCGGCATCTCTGACTAAGAACTTGCCAAGAATTGTCTGTCTGTCTGTCTGTCTGTCTGTCTGTCTGTCTGTCGAACCGTGATGTGGGAACCACGAATCCAGCATAGTGCCCGCGCTCCGCTTCAAAGGGCACTTTACTGGAAATCTCGACATAATTACCGGTTCGACCATTCTCACGAGCAGCTGAGCTGTAATTTGTCATTTTGTAGTCAGGTAATTACTTCAAATTCCCAAACATTACATATAACATGAGCCACTATTGGACTAGTCACAGACAGTCGAATCTTGAATGGCAACGAGATGATTGGCTCAGCTTATCTTCAGCGTTCAAGCAAGACGCTAATATAATGTTGAAACTGGTTTTTAAATCAGCAGCGTCATTGTCCACAATGGGATGCCCAGAAAGAGTGATGTCATTTCCATTAAAACTGGCCAATGGTCAAGTTCCAATGGTTACAAGCAGAACGCCTTATCTAGTCCCAAACAAAAATGAGGTTGTGTTATCTCGAAAGCACCCCTCATTACATGTTCTTGTAAATTGCGGCAGTATACGGTTATCACAAATCCACATTTTCCACAACGAGTAATGTCATTTCAGTTACAGTTGGCCAAAGTGTTCATATGTTATGTATAAATATATACAAGTTTAAAAACTAATCAAGTTACGTTAAAATGACGTTTTACCGTATTGACTGCACTTCCCCATGATAAGATTTGTCTGGCACCGTTTCTTCACTGCATCAGATGATTAAAACAATGCAAATATTGAAGTTACGTGCTTCATGGAATGCGCCTACCACAAAAAGACGAGACAGAAAGTTCCGCTTGAAATGATGTGGTTTTGCTTGTTTTTAAATCGTGACGTATTATAAAAAGAACTGAGGCTGCGACCAAAACGTTGAAAGGCAATGTGAAAAATCTTCAACATTCCCCCTGTGAACCACAAAAATACTCAGCATCCCCTAGATATCGCAACAAAATCTTCGGCACTACCCCTTCCCCCGTTGTCTGAAGTAATACCCGACAGGAGTTGAATAAATAAATCTGGTAACCAGCGTTAGTTATGGAACTACGTCAATAACATTATACACAGACGGCCTGCTCCATTGATATCTGATCATGTGTCAGTTAAGTCTCTATGCGACTCGTTCTCTAGTCACTTTAAGAATAAAATCAGTATTATTCGTTCTGCTTTCTCACGTCATACTTTAAGTAATCTCAGTGTGGACTTTCCACAAGTAAATTCTCTACTTGTATCATTTGAACCTGCAACAGTTGATGAAGTTAGGAAAATAATTATGTCCTCCCCAAATAAATCTATTTCCAACACTACTGCTAAAAAAGCATGTCTCGATACACTTGTTGGACCTATAACAAATATTATAAACACTTCACTTTGCTTTGGCTGTTTTTCTGATGATTTCAAATACGCCCATGTCACACCACTTCTTAAGAAGTCAACTCTACCGACACAAGACAGACGTAAACAGTTATATACCTATTTCTAACCTCAGCTTTATTTCAAAAATACTAGAAAAGGTTGTAGCAAGTCGTCTAAGGTCTCACATTAGCACAAATGTCTTAACTAATGTGTCACAATCGGCATATAGACATTTTCATTCAACAGAGACTGCCCTCTTAAAGGTTCATAATGACATTAACTTGAACATTAATAATGGTAAAGTGACTGCACTTACCTTACTAGATCTCTCTGCCTCTTTTAACATGATTGATCACAACATTCTCATTGAATGTATATTAAAGTGGTGCGGCATATCTGGCACAGCTCTAAGCTGGTTTTCTTCATATCTTACTGATAGAGACCAAACTAAAAAAAGATTGGGTATTGCTTTGCTTTTTACTCTTTACACCACGCCACTTAGCTCTGTTATACAAAGACATATCTTGGATCATCATCTTTATGCTGATGATACTCAGATCTACATTTTCGTTGGCTACCCCGGAGACAAATCGCTCCCTTAACCAACTTAGTGATTGCCTTCGAGATTTCTTCCACTGGATGACTGACAGCAAGTTGAAATTACATGCAAATAAAACTGAATTAATCATTTTTGGTACTCCAATGCAGCGTAGTAAACTGGATGTTTTTTTTCCTACGCGTATTTTGAATCAGTATATCACGCCAGCAACCTCGGTGCGGAATCTAAGAGTGATCTTTGATAGTAACTTCAATTTCCGACAACACATATCTCAAACATGTCGCTGCTGTTTTTATCATATTCGTGATCTTAACCGTATTCGCCGGTATATATCATTTTCTGTTGCTAAAACTATCGCAACAGCGCTTGTTAGCAGCAGACTTGACTATTACAATTCCCTCCTTTATAATATCGCTAGCAAGGATATCACAAAACGTCAGCGTGTCCAAAATTGTCTAGCAAGAGTAGTTACAAGATCTCCTCGTTTTTCTCGCTCTGTACCACTTTTGAAGTTTTTGTATTGGCTACCTGTACGATATTGTATAATATTTAAGATATGTACCATTACATACCAGGCACTGTCCAGTAAGCAACCATCTTATTGGCATTCATTGCTTACTCCTGTAAGAAAACCTATCCAGCTTCGATCATTTAGTTCTGACCTACTTTTTGTTCCTAGAGTCAACACTAACATTGGAACTAGGGCTTTTTTCTGTTGCTGCACCAATTCTTTGGAATATGCTCCCTCTTAATGTTAGATCAGTTGAAAATACTACAAAATTCCGTCGTCATTTAAAACGTTTCTTTACAACCTTGCTTATCCACCGTAGCTCCCTTGCGCCTTGACCTATCTGTTGACAACTGGAATACCACTTATGGATTTTGAGATTAACCAATCCTTTTGTTTTGATGCGCCTCTGAGCTTGGTTTCGAAGGATTTAGGTACAATATAAGTTATCTTATTATTATTATTATCTATCTCAAATGTGACGGAAGTTTGTGAGAAATGTGCAAGCCCAGGCTAAAAAATGCACTACCATCTAAAAATCAACGTGCCGCTGTCTTCTCATGACGACGCCAGAAATGCCGAAACGACGTGAACGTTTCTTTACGTCATAATGTGTCGCCTTGATTCCCGCCATCACAAAGCAGCGACCACTCGTCTGTTTACATGCATAGGAAGTGAAGGCGATTACGTGAAGTAATTGTCGGCCATCTTGCTTTGCCACAAACCGTCGATAATACATCTACGGACAGTGATTACGCGTCACATTTGGTGCGTGAATACTTACGTCACGTCTGGTGGCAGGTTTAAATTAAATTACCGGGAGGAACACGTAAAAGCAAGAATTGTGGACACGTATGTGCACGTTTTGTTAAAGATACGTGAGAAAACGCCAATTCGTTGAAATAATATGGCGGCAAAATCATAATGTATATAGATCAGTGGCACCGACAGGTAACGAGCACTGATCTATATAGATCAGTGGTAACGAGAGATGCGGGATTATTTATTGTATTTTACACAGCTTTGATGTACGGGCGTATCTAGTCAGATTTGTGACACATGGGATGAAAGTAGTTGCTCTCCTCCTTGTTCCCTGATGTACAGGGTTGAGGGTCAGGTACAATATTGCCGAACCACTTATACCACTGTCGTGAAGACTGCCAATGCGGGCCATCTACAGTATGTGATAGTGAATATTTGTTTTTATAGGATAATTTTGGCGATATGTTTGGAGTGAAGCTTCAGACACAATTGTGTGTATTTATATTGCGCGCTTTCAAATTCTCTTATAGTAGAAGCTCTCCCGTTTCTCGTTTTTCTACTGTGAATCAATACGTAAAACAAAAAATCCTGTCGTGTAAACTAAGAACAGTTGTAACGACTCGATGTAACATGATGTTGTCTAGAGTGATCCACAGTTTAAACATACACAATCCGTTCGCTTTGGATGAGAAATGATCGGAGCATCTGCATCTTCAATGTCGATTAATTGTAAATATTACACTTTGAGTTTGATTAAATTCAGACTTGCAAGCAACATTTCACTGCCAGCAGACCAGTTTGCTATGGGATGCAGTAGGTGCGAACGCACCCCACCCTGCCGAGAGAAAATAATCGCGCTTGGGAGGGAAGTAGTTCCACTTGGAAGGTAGTACTTTTGCTTGTTCTTAAATCGTAACGTACAATAAAATTAATTGAGGCTGCGACAAAACACGGAAGGCAACTTTCAGACACTGATAAAACATTACCCCCTCACTGCGAACAATCTTCAACAACACCCTTCGACACAGCGATAAATCTCTTAAATACACGTCACAGTGTGTCGCCGGGGTTCCCGCCATCACAAGGCAGCGACAGACAACGAGAGAAGCGTGTTTCTTTATTATATTTAATACATTTCCGATGTCCGAATATTGGGGTGTGTGTGTGTGTGTGTGTGTGTGTGTGTGTGTGTGTGTGTGTGTGTGTGTGCGCGCGCGCGCGCGCGTGTGTGTGTTTTTGAAGGATTATTGCATACACTTATTTTGTGTATTGGCAGAGTATTTGGAATAAAGCTTCGGACACAACTTTGGCCATAATATTGCGCGTCCTCACATTCTCGTCGTAGTAGAATAGAAAGTCTTCCTATTGTCGTTTGTATACTCTTAATCGCTAACATACATTGCTGCCGTTTGAACTAAAACTGTTAATGTTTAGTTACCTAGTGTGAAGGATCCACCGTTTAAAAATAAACAATCCAGTCGGTATGGACGATAAATTATGGGAACATGTCAAAAGTTGATTACTTATTAATATTATACTTATAATAAAATCCACATATGCATGCAATATTTGTCGTCAGCAAACCCGTTGACTGGGTATGCGATTGGAGCGAACGCACATCTCTCCGCGGCAGGGGCGTAGTGAGGGTTGTCTGTGCCCGAGTGCAAAACATAATTCGGCGCCCCCCTCCCCCAACACCCGACGTATATTTCACTTTTATTTTACATCTCCGAGCAAACTGAACTGGTCATGCAACCGTGCAATTTGACAAGTTCTTGCGTATAAAATCTCTACATTAAATTGTTTATTGAAAATTCTTGGGTGAACACCAAAAGTAGTTTGTATTCGATATGAACTTAACATCATCTAACTGAACGAATGTTCACATCTAGCCGCTGTCATGATAATAATTTGTAACGTGATGCGTAGATTCGGGAATACATCTTCATCGTATGACACGATGAAAGAATGCAACTGTCATTGAGTGTTTTAATAAGAAAGCTTCAGTCGCAGATCTCTGAATGGAAATCGGTTCCATCCGAATCAGTGTGTTATATTGTTTCTAGATTCTACGTTTTGCCGCGTGGTGGATCAGTCAACCCTTGGTGATCAACGTCCGCTAGATGTACGGTGTGTCTATCAAGCAGAAAGCCACATGTGGCATTCCGTTCATGTTCTACCGAGAGATCTTCATCTCACGCTACTTTTCCTGTATTCTTTTCGGTCGTAAATCCCTTCTCTCAACTTGTACTTCCCAGTCCATACGTTACTCCTGGCCTTCCTCCATAAAACTTTGACGTCACACGTTGTGACGTAACTGATGCTGTAAATGAAAATGAAAATCGACCAAAAAAGCTGTGGCAAATTCTGAAAGAGGCTGGCTCATCGTCAAAATGTAAAACCAAACCTAAACGTATTAGTCTGAACATTGAAAATGGAGTATGCTTTGATAAACGGAAGGTCACGGAATATTTTAATGATTGTTTTACTTCTATTGCTTCATCGCTCGTTGAGAAGCTACCATCATGTTCTGGTCGATTTGGTCAAGCTCACGTTGTTGATTTTTATCATATACAAAATGTTTCTGATAACATGTTTGGTTTAGTCAGTGTAACTGTAGAACAAGTGTCCAATATATTAAATAGCATACGCGCTAGTAAGACAGCAGGTTTAGATGAACTCCCTGCTAGATTTGTCACAGATGGTTCTTCTGTCATAGCAAAACGTCTTACTCACATTGCAAACTTATCTATAACTACTGGAAATGTTCCCGATGACTTGGAGATGGCGAGGATTGTTCCATTGTATAAAAAGAAGAATAAGACCGATGTTGAGAACTGTAGACCAATTTCAGTGTTAAGTATAATTTCTAAAGTGTTCGAAAAATTGTCTTCAATCAACTAAGTGACTTTTTAATGGAACATAAACTACTATACGAATTCCATCGTATTCCACTGATACATGCTTGATCCACCTAACCGATTACATTAAACAAGAATGTGATAATGGCAATTACACAGGCATGGTATTGTTGGATTTCCAAAAAGCTTTTGATACTGTAGATCACACCATTCTTTTGAAGAAACTTAAGAGTTTAGGTGCAAATGAACACCCTTTATTTTGGTTAAGATCTTATTTGACGGGTAGAGTACAAGTTACCGATGTCGATGGAACAATGTCTGGGACAAAAGGTATCACTTGCGGTGTACCACAAGGTTCCATACTTGAGTCTGTACTCTACCTGTTATATGTAAATGACATGTCTGCTGCAGTCAAATGCAAGCTTTTGTTATATGCGGCCACTCAGTCTTGCTTGCCTCGGGAAAGGATTTAGTAGAAATAGAGGCAACTTTAAGTTCGGAGCTGGAATCCGCCAGTGAATGGTTAATCGATAACAAACTGTCTCTTAATTTAGGAAAAACACAATCCATCGTGTTTGGAACGAAGAGAACATTTTACAAATGTAACAATCTTAATGTTGTATGCAATGGAAATGTCATTCAATCAAAGTCAAATGTCACATATTTAGGGGTGACTTTAGATCAGTCCCTTTCTGGTGATATTATAGCTTCTAATATCCTTTCTAAAACTTCAAATAAACTTAAATTGTTGATCAGGAACGCCAGAAGGTTTAGTATCAAAACAAAACACTACTAGTCTCTGCTTTGATTCAATGTCATTTTCATTGCACATGTTCAGCTTCGTACAGTGGATTATCGGAAAAATATGAAGTGCAGAATGCATTGTGCACAGAATAAGATTAACAGATTTATGTTAAATGCTCCACCGAGGTTCCATGTTGGCGCTAATGAATTTAAGACCATTGGAATACAGCCTTTGAATATAGAGTAGAACAGTTCAAGTTGGGCCACATGTTCAATATTATCAATGGTAATGCACCGGCATATTTAAGAGCAAGTGTTGAAATGGTTCATCACAGATACCCCAGAAGAGCCAGTGAATTGGCATGTGTTATTCCCAGAGTAAAGGGTTCTGGACAAACTTCTTTCCTTTATACATACGTATGCCACTGGAACAACTTGACAATCGAAACAACACAATGTCGATCTAAAATTAGTTTTAGAAAAAAGGTGACGACCCTTTATATAGTAGATTGGTGGCCCATGAACACAATCTTTACGTTGCGTCTTAATATTTAATGCATATTTATTTATTGTATTTAAAATGTTGTAATTTTTTTTTAATCGTACTATTTATTTTGTATATTATAATTACTTATTCACAATTTTTTTAGGACCACATTGGAAATAAGTGTACTATGTGTGCTTTTATTTGCTATCCTTGGTATTATTATATATATATGTCATATTTCTTCTAATTAGTTAATTGCATGTATATAGTTTTACTGAATAAACTCACTCACTCACTCACTACGCCATTGCTCCGTGGAACAAAATAATTCCGCTTGGAAGGAAGTAGTTTAGCTTTTTCAATCGTAGCGTATAATAAAATATATTGTAGCTGCGGCAAAGACGTTGAACGGCACCGCGAAAATTGTTTAGCAGCACCAACCTCGACACTGCAAAGAATCTCCAACAGTACGTATGCCTACCCCCTCGACTCGGCAAAAAATAACCTTCGCTACCATAGCTGACTCAAATGTGATGGATGTTTGTTGGAAATATGCAATTCCAGGGCGAAGAACGTACCACCACCGAAACATCAACACGCCGCCATCATTTCATGATGACGTCAGGAATGCTGAAACGACGCGGACGCTTATCTGCATCACGGTGTGTCGCCAGGCTTCCCACCATCACATACCGGCAAAGTCACGAGAGTATTTCTTTACTGCATTTAATAATACTTCGTTGTGTGTGTGTGTGTGCGCGCGCGCGCGCGCGTGTGTGTGTGTGCATGTGTGTGTGTGTGTGTGTGTGTGTGTGTGTGTGTGTGTGTGTGTGTGCGTGCGTATAAGTGTGTTTTTCTAGTTTTAGGGTTCGTACCTACGTTAGACGAACGTGAATCAATTGGTCATAATGGTACGCGTACGTTCTGATTGTTCCGAGGTTCTGTGGTCAGTTGGGAACGTTTTACATAATTTGCGATGCGCAAAAAAACTCCTGAAATTGACGTCATAACAAACGTCTCGTGAAACCAGCTACAGCGTCTCTGTCTACGCAGCGCCATCTGGAGGATGGACTTTTTGTTAGTGGCTTGTAATTGGCTACAGCGCCCACATTCTATATGGATTGAATGCTGTATTCACAGTCACATCCTACACTACACTAGACAGGTCCTGTACTACACAGGCATGGCTTTATGTGAAAACACGCGTGCGTTGGTCCGGTTTTAGGTACGTGTACGTGATTGTATTCGGAAATGAATACAATCTTCTTCCGTCCTTCCGTCCGTCCGTTCACCGTCCGTCCGTCCGTTCACCGTCGGTCCGTCCGTCCGTTCACCGTCGGTCCGTCCGTTCGTTCATCTGCCTTCCGTCCGTTTATCCATCCGTCCGTCCGTCCGCTCGCCATCAGTTCGTTATTTTCGTTTCATTTATTCGTTTGTTTGCCTCTCAGTTCGTTATTTCGTCCTTCCAGTAGTTCGTGTCCACAACAATACAAGGAACGCAATGATTTAATTGATTAAGTAATCGGTTGAAATTAATTGCAGGCAGGTAAATGAGAATAAAGACAGAGTTATTGTCAATCTAGTGCACACATGCTCCGTCTGCCGACTCTCCTCTCGCCCGTGTTACCGCATGCGAAAAACCATTTTCAGCCTACGGTGGGTTGACTTATACACCGAGTTGAATGAACTTGAAATAACTGTTTGTTATTATGTTTACTTTCGCAAGAGCCGCTGAATACGCAGACTGGCCCGGCCCAGTGGCGGTGGCGCCTAACACACCGCAGTCACCGCAGAACAAACACTGTCCCCGGTGCGTGAATGGCAGCGACTAGTGATCCTTGATTAAAGTTGCTGTCAAAGATTGATTCCACTGGCAACGGTAACTGGTGGGTGACTGATCGTTGTCATTGTGTCTGTGCGTCGGCCCCTGGCGACGCTGCGTCATCGTCGGTCTGTTTCCCATCAAAAACAGCACACGCACCTACTAAAGCGACACATCGAACGCGTATTTCGTGTAGTAACATTCAATAGCAGGTGGAACTGTAAGCAGAACTCGTTGAGAAAGAACTCAGCGTAGCCTCCGAGGTGACTAGTCGATACTGAATCTTCTCCGAGGTGACTAGTCGGTCGATGCGGTGTTTTCTCCGAGGTGACTAGTCAATGCGGTGTTTTCTCCGAAGTGACTAGTCGATGCTGTGTTTTCTTCAAGGTGACTGGTCGATGCAGTGTCTTCTCCGAGGTGGCTAGTCGATGCGGTGTCTTCTCCGAGGTGGCTAGTCGATGCGGTGTCTTCTCCGAGGTGACTAGTCGATGCAGTGTCTTCTCCGAGGTGGCTAGTCAAATAGGGAGTACAGTGTAAAGCGCTTTGAATAGTCCTAAGTAAGAACTTCCCTTTACTTTGGTCGGTTCCGTTGTCTTCTTCGAGGTGGTTAGTAGATGCCGTGTTTTCCATGCGAATGTCGTCATGCCGAGAGCCTCAGAAAGGGGACTTATTATCACGTGACCTAGTTCCAAAATTACTGCTCGCTCAAGTACACAACGGACTGTCGGTAAGCCCAAATTAGTATACCGTAAGCCATTCGCTACACTGTCGTAAGGTATGTTAACTAATTAGTAAGGGACTTTTCTTTGTCACATAATCGGATCATCGATTGCTAGTTAGGAACAAAGGTATGTCTTAGCAGATTTTACAAGTCATGTGGAAAAAGTCGATGTGTTTGTCATACAAAATATAACATTTGCAAATTCAAATGACTTTTTGCATGTCAAGTTACTCCAAAAATATGAATATTGCACACGTTGCAGGGTTGACACAGAAGTTGACAATGTAACCATGTAAACACAAACTGCTGAGTCGGTACCGCACACTGAAGTTCTGTCATTCATTGGACAATAAGTTAAGATGTAACCGATATGAAAAGTCGTTAACCGATATGAAATGTGACAATTATTTGTTAATAAAAACCCTGAAAGTATACAAAAAGAAATATATGATCTTACGCTCATTCTAGAACATTCTCACCATCCAATATGGCGGCCGGAAGTCGTCTGCTCGACGCTCCACCAGCGTCACTCGAGGTCGTCCGGCGGAAGGCAATGGTGGTTGTTCATACAATGGAGCGCGAGACGGATGTCTTCCTAGACCGCTGCACGGCGCCTCTCGGCAACGCCGATAACTGGCTGCGTTTTGCTGAAAGGTCTTTTAATGTTACTTCAATTGTGATAAACTCTCGTTCGTCCTTAATCATATCCCATAAAAACCATCTGTGAGCATTCCCACTTAGGTCTAACTTACGTATGCCAACAAATAAGTATTCTTAGCATGTAAACTGCTTCCGTACTCGGTTACATTCATAGTTTTGAAAATATGGTAAGTTACCTTTCCGAGTCCGATGCTGCTCTGAACGGAGCTGCACACGTCAACAGCATAGACCCCGACATCAAATTCACCACGGAACTGGAACAAGAAGGCCAACTTCCTTTCCTGGACACTTGTGTACATGTGAACGATGACGGCAGCACACGGGTCACGGTCTATAGAAAACCAACACACACGGACCAATACTTGAACTTCAGCTCCAATCACCACCTCGAGCACAAGCGATCAGTGGTCAGAACATTGATGCACAGGGCAGACCAACTCATAACCACAGGCGAAAACAAAGCCACCGAAACAGCACATGTCAGAGCAGCGCTCAAAGCCAACAACTAGAGAGAGTGGATGTTCAACATCACCAAGGAAAAGAGAAAGACACCAAGTGCAGAAAAACAGACCAGCCAAATACCGAACATCCCTTTACCATACGTGCGCAACCTGTCAGAAAAATTGACCACCATTTTCCGAGAACATGGAGTGGGGACGTACCACAAACCATACAACACCATAAGATCCATCGTAGTGAACCCCAAGGACAAAACCCCCAAGAACAACATGTGTGTTGTAATATATGAGATAGGATGTCCGGACTGTCTTCAGACCTATGTAGGCGAAACCAGCAGAGCACTACGAGCCCGATCCAAAGAACACAGAAACACCAGGGGCCCACTCACAGCAGTAGGTGAACACAGAGTGAACGAGGGCCACAACATCTCGGCTAAAGACACAAAGGTACTCTCTAGATCAAACAACTTCTGGAGAAGAAAAATGAGTGAGGCGATTGAAATCAGAGAGAGACGACCAGCAACAGGGATTCCGGATACAACCTTCCCGCGATCTTCCTGGAAGTGTTGTCATGTGACACTTACCAACACAGTCACATGACGACCGAGAGTGGCGCAGACCAACGCTGGTGAAGACGTCGTGAAGACGTCGGAAGCTCCGTTCAGAGCAACATAGGACTCGGAAAGGTAACTTACCATATTTTCAAAATACATATTCTCTTGTTCCTTCAAGATTATCTTCGTGTGTGCGTGTGTGTTTGTGTATGTGTGTGTGTGTGTGTGTGTGTGTGTGTGTGTATGTGTGTGTGCGTGCGTGTGTGCGTGTGCGTGCATTGCTTGGTGAACTAGATCGTTGCTTCACTTAGTGAGAACGAAAGACCGGCTCATCATCATCATCATCTTCATCATTATCACCATCTGTCTGTCTGTCTGTCCGTCCGTCTGTCTGTCTGTCTACCCCTCCCTCTCTCGGTCTCGCTCTCTCTCCCCCTCCTCTCTCTCCTCCCTCTTCCTCTCCCACACTCTCCCCCTCTCTTTCTCTCTCTTACTTGTTTACTACCCTCTGACTCTAGCAATACCAATCATTCAACTAATAGGAACCCACAGCTACTGTAACACTAGCAAAGACCACGTTTATTTAATCGCCACAGACTCCGGGTCTGCCATTTGACAAGTGATTAATGCGGTGTTTCGAGTTAACTACAATGGGACTGTTGTGAGGACATTACGTAAAGGTATCTCACTGCAGGTCATTGCTAATTGCAGTGTATGTGAGAACTGCGAGAAGAAATTGTCTGACGTCCGCGACTTCAAACAATTTGACATGTTGTTGACAAGGCTGAAAGATAATATACATATGACGTCACAGGTCGAGTACAGGCAACTGAGGAAGGCAGGTGGCTAATTATCAGTCAACACCTTATACTTCCAAATACGTTTCCTTTGATATGAACGTATATATATATATATATATATATTTCGTTTGTATTTCATGAATTGATTTATTGATAACTAATATAATAAATAAATAAATAGAGTGTTTTATAACTTGTTGTAATGTAACTGATAAAACTGGAAACCGTTCTGTTCATAAACTGAGACGAATGGCAGGGAAGCTTGACGGACCTGGGCAAACAAAATATCTTCCAGTAACATAAATCCCCTAGTTTGGGGGATCGGGTGAATTGAAATACCCAGTACGTCGCCTTTTGCGTACATCGCAATAAATATTTGGCGCGTGACCTCCGTCAAGCTTTGCCTTTGCCACCAACGTTGATTATGGAATATATTTGAATTACATTAGTACAGCTGCACGACATCTCATAAATCAAACATTCGTGCATACAGTGGTCACTTTAAAAACTTTGTTGTACGTGTTTGTCATAAAGAAAACCTTTTGTGGCCTGAATTTCAACAAAATATATGACGGAATGCACAAACACACCACGTGTTCGGCATCCATTTCTGATGGCTTGACGGAACTTTTGCTAGGCAACAGGTCACGCGATGGATAGGTAATTTATGCACGTTGCCTTGAAGGTGTGCGAGCGAGGTCGGCTGTTCGACTACATCGCCTTCCGGTTGCGCGGCGACATCGCCGGTGCACACGACAACCTGCTCAAATACTGCCTCAGTTTCGAGCCTGACTTCCGGCAGTACGACCTGGACGTCGTAAGAACGTGTGAGAATGGCCTCATTGAGTGGAACACGCAGATTGCCAACAGTCTTAGTGAGGTTGGTTGCCGACAGCCTTAATGAGGTTGGATGCCGACTGTCTTAATTAGATTGGATGCCGACAGTCTCAGTGAGGCTGGATGCTGTCAGTGTGAGAGAAGTTGGTTGCTGACAGTCTCAGTGAAGTTGGTTGTTGACAGTCTCAGTGCGTTTGGTTGTCGACAGTCTCAGTGAGCTTGGTTGCCGACAGTCTCAGTGTGGTTGGTTGCCGACAGTCTCAACGAGGTTGGTGACCAATTGTTTTAAACAGGTTGGTTGCCGACAGTCTCGTTTAGGTTGGTTGCAGCAGACAGCCTCAGTGAGGTTGATTGCCGACAGTCTCAATGAGTGAGGTTGGTTGCCGACAGTCTCAGTGAGGTTGGTCGGCACCATTGCCGTTGTCACTATAGGCGGTAGAGCTGTGATGGATGCAAATGTCTAATAACACGATCACCGTTATTACACATAGAGCCGTCGTTATTATTGATACTTTGCCATAATTACTGCAATCATCTTCTACAACATCACCACCGTCACCGTCATCACCATAATCCACGCCATCATTACCGTCACCGTCATCACCATAATCCACGCCATCAACACCATCACCATAATTCACGCTTTCATCACCATCACAGTCATCACCATAATCCATGCCATCATCACCATCACCGTCATCACCATAATCCACGCCATCATCACCATCACCGTCATCACCATAATCCATGCCATCATCACCATCACCGTCATCACCATAATCCACGCCATCATCACCGTCAGGAAAAAGGTTAAGTTCTTATATAGCGCAGTATCCAGTCCTCAGGACTGCTCAGAGCGCGTTACACTTTACACCTTGACATACCTGTTAAATCAAACACCATCTCGACTTCTCTGTGAAGCATTCAGCCACGCTGCAATTAATGCACGAAGAATACCCGTACACAAATATCCACCACTGTCTATAGCCAAGTACTCATTCATACAGCTGAGTGAACTGAAGCAACCTAGAGTGAACGAACTTGCCCAAAGTTCAACACGGCAGCACATGATTTGAACCCGGTTTCTCTCGACTGAGAGTCTAATGACCTAGCCAATGCGCCACTGTGATCCACAAAGCAGTCCTAAGGACTGGATACTGCGCTATGATATATCATATATAACTTACCGTTATATTTGTTATTTGGTCATCGAGGTGGACCAGCTGCTGGACGACGGCGACCTGTACAAGACCCCGGTGACGACGTATCTCACGCAGTTCGACAGCGTCACCTTCTACATGGTCGAGGTGTGTCGGACATTACAACGCACTGCCGAGCCAATGAAGCGCTGGGTGACGGCAGACGCAGCCTACGCCACCAAGGTCCAGGGTGCCATCAAGTAGGTTACGTGCTCAATTGTGCTAAATATGTATGTCACCTGCTCAGTTATGCTAAGTATGTATGTCACGTGCTCCGTTATGATGAGTATATGTATGTCACGTGCTCAGTTATGCTAAG